>KV015578.1:3910-29851 GCA_001598015.1 Dorcoceras hygrometricum
TTGACAGATTGATTTGATTACCTGATTGGGTGCCACGTTGTGACTGGCCGACTGTTGAGTCGTGTCCGAAAAGTCCAACGCTATCGTCGGAGTGGTGACTACCGGATTCGAGTGTCTAACACCGAGCTGTGATGGGCTGACGGGCCCCGATGATCACGGACCGATGATTTCCCGGTTGATAGACCGTGGTATAGAGGCGACTTGATTTAACTGCCAGTTGATGCACTGGTCTTGCTTACCGATGTCCTTGACAGCCTCATGCATTCATAGCATTGATTAGTAGCATGTTGCATGTTTATCTGCTTAGATAGCTCTTCGTACTGAGGCTTGACCTCGTATTGTTTCCTGCTTTTGTTTTGTTTGGGTCTGTGTTGCCCATTTGCAGGAGCTCTAGGTAATCAAGCTGGACCGAGTGGAAGTTCAGCTGGCCGATCCCCGCGTCCTTGAGTCCCAGTCTATATATATGATATGTATTGAACCGGGGGGATGCCCCGTGTTATCATGTATCGGGGATTTATATTTTTGATTTATACTTGTTGTGTGGGAATTGAATCAACTCGTATTTTATTATTGCTATTTTGAATGTATGATTTGAAATTCAGGCCCATGGTATTTTGAAAATTTTTTTAAGCCCTGATTTTAAGCTTCCGTGATTATGCGCTTGTTTGTGTTAATTGTTAGTAATTAGCACGGGGCCTGACACTTGGAACACACCCAGTGGCCACTATCTGTTGCAAAATCCAGTTGAGCTATGCATTGATTTCTTTGGCGTCCATTCTCGGTTGGAGTCATCTGTTGTAGTCCAGCATTCCATGCATGGCATCTACATTTTATTCTTGCTGATATTTGCTGTTTTATAGTTGCTCTCCGTACTGGGGTTTGACCCCATGTCCCGCTGGGGCTTGGTTTGTCTCCGTGTCTGTGTATTTGCAGGAAACCCAGGTAATACAGCTGGCCGTGGTTTTAACCCAGCTGGTGGTGCCCCAGGAGGTGGCTAGAGTGTCCCAGTTGCATATAGCATACTTATATATATATGTATAAGTTAGCCAGGGGGATGCCCTGCGCTTTGTTGTTGTATCCAGTGTATGGAGTATGATACATGTATTGCTGCTATACTTGGTTGTTGTGTTGTTGTTGGATTTTACTGGGATCTTATTTTGAGTATTGCATTATTTTAAATTTTATCGTTTTAAACCGTAGGGCCTAAAAGCGAAAATTTTACCCACTTTTTGATTAGCTTCCGCATGTGTTTGTTTGATTTGAGCACGAGGCCTGACACCTTCGCCTCTAGAAGCCTGTCAGGAGCCGCTCATTTTCCGTGCAACCTCTGGCACCGGCGATCACTCCCCGCCCTCTTTGAGCCCCGGACCTCACATGGATATTTTAATAAACTTACAGTTTAACTAAAGCGGTTGCCATAGGCTGTCTCAGACTAGAAGAAGTGTTTTATCTCAAGGACCATGCTCTAATACCAATTGTAACGATCACATTTTTCAAATCAAAATTTTAATAAATTTCGGGTTCGAATTGAAAGGACTCAAAAATCTTATCTGGTAAAAATCCTAATACTTTTGGGACTAAAGTGCAATTGCATAGAAATTTCAGCTCGCGACTAGAAAGGAAATAAACCAAGGCTGTGAATGTATGTGAAATATTTAAATTTAGCGGAATATCTTGGCTCAATGTACAGAGAGTTATTCATGGAAAAACTTGTACAAATTCTTTACAAACTGATAACTCTCAAATCTTAGCGAAAGAAAAAAAATGTAATATATGCTAGCGCGGAAACTCAGGTTCCACGATAAACACCTCTGATCTGATCTAGCATGCGCCCATCAAAAAATTTTAAATCTGATCACCTACACTTAGGAAAACTAGTGAGCCTAGAGACTCAACAATCAAATCTGGATATAACAAGAGCAGGCAGTACAGGCATAAAAATAACTTTAAACTGTAAACTAAAACTGGAAGCAATAAGCTGCAAGATGCAACGCTTTAACTTGTAAAACTTTAATATGGAAAGTTTAATCTGTAAAGGAAGTAACTTTATCTTTCTTGAATACTCGGTTATATAACAACCTACATTAACAAAAGCTTTTCTTTAGGTCCTCTATTCGTGTAAGCCCAGAATTATTTTTTTCCCAAATCTCATGCCTCGTTATTTTATTTATATGTTTTAGGTTATATGAATTATTTAATTATTTTTCCACGAGTTTTCGTTTTAGAATTTATATTTAGATGATGCGAAGCTGGAAAGGAGACGACGGGGACATCGAGGAATAAAAGATTTCTATGAAAATTTATTACGATTTCGCTTTTAAGCATTAATATAGTTCATCTAATTATTTTAGTGATGATCTCTTTTATTAGCAAAATAACAACTTCTAAATATCTATGTTTTTACCATTTAAAAGAAGCCATTTTTGTTCCAACTTTTGTAGCACATTTAACATTTGGAGTAGAAACTTTGAGCATCCTATACACACACAACTTTGAGCATATTTTATACACAACAACACATGTCCAACTATACATACCATTATTGACCTATTATACACAATTATTTAGTCTAAATATACACACCATTGTTGACCTATTTTACACAATTATTCAGTCCAACTATACACACAATTATTGACCTATTATTCACCATTATTCAACAAACATATACAATAAGAAAAGGGGCAAGCCTAGAAATTTACACCCCATATGAGTCCCCTCCCCATTTGTTTTAGACTTGGAATCTTCTCTCCTCTATCTTGTGTTTCTCCTCACTCTTGAAGCTCAACTCTCCTTCCTTAGCTTGGTGTGGTGTTCCTTGTCTTCCTATCAAGCCTGCAGCAGCATCTTGGTTGTAAGTTTTAACAAGAAAGGCAAGTACAAAGTTTTCCTTGATGCACTTTTCAAGTTTATGTACAATTGTGCGTGGATTTGTTGTGGTGACTTGTTGAATCTATTTTTGATGCCTATTCTACTGTTTAATGACATTTATTCATGAACTTTGTAGCCTAGGTCGAACTGGTCGTGACTTGTACGTCTTAGGCATAAAAGAGAAGAGTTTTGGGTTGTAGAAGGGTGTTTTGGCTCTCCTAGCTTTTTGGTTCTTCAAGTTCGAAGTGCTCAGTCCTTTCATGGCTGGTCACAGCCTGGGGTCAGAGCATGAAGAGCTTTGGAGACTGAGAGAGGTGGTGAGAGTCCAGGTCGAAAGGTTTTGGGTGATAGTTGCATGTGTTGGTTTATATTTGAGTTTGAGGAGAGAAAGCCTAGAAAGGCTTAGATTGTGGTCCAGAAAGGTTGGGATGAAGTATAGGGGTCTTCCCTTGGTAGAATCCCAGACTATCCCAGATTCGCTTCTACGTATGGGCAGTGACCTTGTTGGCGTCCGTTTAGTCACATTTTAAGTAGTTTGTGAGTCTCGTTTGTTCCAGTGGATAGATATATGTGATATGGTGACGTGAGTTGAAATATAGAGTGATTTGGTTAAGAATGGAATTTCTTCCGATTTTTACCGTTTTGTCGCTCGA
The DNA here is from genome assembly GCA_001598015.1 of Dorcoceras hygrometricum. Taxonomy (NCBI): domain Eukaryota; kingdom Viridiplantae; phylum Streptophyta; class Magnoliopsida; order Lamiales; family Gesneriaceae; genus Dorcoceras; species Dorcoceras hygrometricum. The sequence continues at coordinate 7,435 of KV015578.1, forward strand.
AGGGAGCCTCTTCGGGTCATTTTTGTGAAAATCGAGATTTTCGAGTCTTAGGGGCTGCCAAGGTTCGGGAGTAACTTTATTTAATATTTTAAGCATAGTTCAAGATTTTTTCCAATATTTTTAGAATTTAATCGCTTTTTGAGAAATTTGGCAAGTTTCATGACAAATAAATGATTAGAAAATGATTTTTAGCATGTGTGATTTTTAAACTGTCATTTGCTGGACTTTTATTAGCAACTTTATGAGTAGAAAGTTTATGAAGTTGAACCGAAAGTTTATGAAAGATTTAATATGAGACAAGAATGAGAAGGAAATAAAATGTTTTGAATGATGTCACTTGATTGTGGTTAAATTTTATTACGGGTATTGTGAGTCGGAATTCGTTCCGAGGAGACATTACAAATTACAAGGATTGTGAGTCGGAAGACGTTCCGAGGAGACATGCCAAATTACGGGTATTGTGAGTCGGGAGACGTTCCCGATGAGACATGCCGAACAAACGGGTATTGTGAGCCGGGAGAAATTCCTGGGAAACATGCCAAAACATGACGTGTATGGAAACCAGTCTAGACTGGGGAACTGTACCTAATTTCAGTACCATGGTACCAAAGAGCTTTATCAGGCAAAACAAAGAAGAACAAAGAACCACATTCAGGGAATAGATTTCACAGAAAAAGAATTTTATTTATGAACTGCTCTGAGTTTACAAGAAAAATATTTTCATTTAGGAGTTTATTTCCATGCATGTATTTTAAAAGAAAATGATTTTAGAAGATGTTTTTCTTATGCATTTAGATTTTGAGAAAATTATTTGAGTACAAATATTTTATGCATGTGCATTTATTATGTAGTATTCGTTATTAACCATTTTCCGCCTTGTTGAGTCTTTAGACTCACTATACTTGATTTGTGCAGATGAAGCTGAGACTGGGATCGAGGGACAAGACTTCTGAGTGGACTGCAGTCTGGCGCACAATCCTGCGACCGCACAAGTTTTCAGTGTTATATTGTTGAGATAAATTATCGTTTGGATACAGTGTCGTGAGTGAGAGTTTGATATTTTATGTTTAAAACTTATTATTTCTTTCGGGTTAGTTTTTTTTAAACTAAATCAAATGATATTTATATATATCTCGAGAATATCTGTTAGGATCAAAAATAGGGGGGGTGTCTGTGAATTCTCACACAACTCTCGTAGGCTCTCACACAGTCTAAGACCTGAACCCTCACGTTGCGTACATTTTAAAATTTTTCAAAAGGGAAACCGGCACGCAACATGAGAATCGGATCGCGCATGTAATATATCAGCGGTTCTACGAGCTGGTTTAACACATACGATCTGGTTCATTAAATCTTGAGATGCAATATCTTAGTATTCTTGAAATTTAATGCACCGAGATACAGATTGAGTTATGAGTTAAAACCATGCAGAAATAACTCGAAATGAACTCTTATGAGTTAAAATCATGCGGAAACAACTCAAACAGAACTGTTAACAGTTTTAATCGCAGTAAACAAACATGCAAAGCGTGAGTGTAAATGCAGTAAGCTGTAAAGAAATACGCTGCAATTTGTTTATGGAAGTTCGGAGCTGAATCTCCTGCGTCTCCCCTTCTTCCGCAACGAGAAGGATCCACTAGAAGACTTTGATTACAGCGGCGCCCCGTTACAATCCAATCCAACAGCCCAGCTTAGCACACCAGCCCGCAAACTGTGTGTCTAACATCACTTATTTTACGTCTCGGTGAGAAAGGCTATACACACTTCTTTAGCGTCTCAGTGCGAAAGACAACATATACTTGTTTACGTCTCTGTCCAAAGACTACAAGGAGAGGTTTTGTTGTGATTCACTCAATTTTCTGTTTCGCTCATCTCTCTAACATATGAGTGAATCGTGTGTGAGACCTATAGTGTATGCTCAATATCTCGAATATAAAATCTCACACATTGGAAAGTGCTCCTGTCCGAGCTGGTTTATCTATGTCTTCCTAGAGCTTGTGTTGTCGACTTGATTATACATTAAAGCTTTCCATCCGTGCATTAGCTCACACCTAGGCACTGAACCAGCTTGCACACCAGCTGCCACATAGTAAGAAAACGTGCGACTAGCACTGCTTTGTGTTGTGCATTTTTCTATGTTTCGTTCTGCACTTGCACAACACTCTCTCCACTTCGCTTTGTCGTGCTCTCTCTTGCTTCTTGTGCTCTGCTCTTGTTATTTATAGCCCGACACGAATTGTCTGTTGTAAACAAAGTTGTAGCTGTTTGAAAGGTCTTCTGACATTGTTGTTGTTAGGATCGAAAACATGCTCGGGAGTTTAGAGGGGGGTGTGAATGAACTCCTTTGCTAATTTTGGTGTGAAAATTTGTCTCAAAAAATGTATAGCTTGACGCAAAATTCCAGCCGAGGTACCAGCTAGGAAGGTGTTCTCAGTGACTACTATTGTATCGTGTAAAAAAAGGATTTTTATGCGGAAATAACATGATTCAATCAGCGAACAATTTAATCAAATGATTGAATGTAAAAGATGTGAGGACAAGATATTTGTTTCTGGAAGTTCGGAGCAAATTCTCCAATGTCTCCCCTTCTTCCTCAATAGGAAGGATTCCACTAGAAGGTTTGATTTATACAACCCTTTGTATAAACCCACTCCCGCAACTAGCAGCCACGAGAACTCTTAGCATTTCACCAACGAATCCAGACCCACGATCTAGTTCGCTAAAAAAATTCCCAGTACTAAGTTGGTTTGTGCTACTCTAGCACTTCTACACTCTCTGTTTATGATTTACAAAGATAGCTTAACACTACAGAGTGTATGTACAGAAGAGTATTTGACACAGAATTGAGCAAGGTGATATGTGCTTGTGTCACTTGTAGCGAGCTGGTTCAAGATGAAATATGCTTTTGCTTGTGAGGGTAGGTTAGCTCGTGTGTTCAATGATTTCGTCGTGTGTCGTAATCGTCACCCCTTCGTAGCTGCTCTTCTCTTCTATATATATCCTTTGGAATCAACGGTAATAAATGTAGCGAGTAGACACATTGAATGTATCCAAATTGAATTGTTTGCGGTGTCTTAAATGTTTGTACGATAAAAGTATAGCTTTATTAAATGCATTGTCCTTTTTAGCAACTATGCGCCATCTTTAGTTTATAATGTATATCTGCATATCTGGTATAAGATTAAAGTAGTTCCAACGACTACACATCACTACTGACATGTCGAATGTTTCAAATAAAGTTGTACGTAGATTTAAACATTCCAAAATACAATCTGCTAAGTTGCCTCCAACTTAGCTGGTCTCTCGATCTGGTTCCTGAATATTTAGCTTCTTTTCTTGATCGGCTTTTTATCTTGAACGAAACCATACTGCTCTTGTCTCTGTTTTATACTGATCTGAATATTGATCCCTGTATACTCATATCCTCAGCTTCATACCACTTGTGAAGAATAATTTGCTTCGAACTGGTCTTCCAGCTGGTTACTCATGACTTCAGCTGGTCTGTTCTCTCAGATCTGTTTTCTCAGTTGTAGATCATTGTTCTCCTGTTCTCTAATCCAGTGTTCTTTGCTATTCGAAGTTTCACAAATAAGCTGCCCTTATCTGGTTAAGCATCTTTGAACTGGTATCTGCATAGCCTAGTACCCATATGGTTTGTCCTAAACCAGCACACCTTAATATTCAGATCTGCTTTGACCTCAACCAGCTTGACCAGATTTCCTTTGCTGGTTTGTTCTTAACCAGCGTACCTGAATTCTCTGAGCTGGTTTTTCCTTGACCAGCTTGACTCTGCTCCGATCTTGTTTCTTTGTCCAACGTAGTAAGTTTCGTCCAGATCTTGTCACTTTTGTCTGATTGATCTCTTTTATGGATTTCATTTCTCGTCTATTTTTCATCACCAAAACTTCTAAAATTTACCCTAACAATTTTTCCCTTTTTGGTGATGACAAAAATTTGGTCGTAAAAGAGATTTTTATAGACCGTTGAACAATTACAATGAAACATTTATCTATAAACATTTTACTCCTATACATAAATTTCTTAAAGTCGTCCTTGCTTCAAAACCATTTATTCCTCTAAAATCTTTTACTATCTTCACCACCCCTTCTATAGCTCGGACTTGGTCCTTTTCCTCTTGTACTCCTTGGACCTTCTCCTTGCCTTCAAGATCCTTCCCTCGGTCTACTACCACTTTGGCCACCTTCCCCCTTTTTGGCATCACCAGCCTTCTAGAGGTATCAACCAACTCAGCCCGCTGTAATTTAAAAAAGTCAAGATCACTGGCCAGCTGAAGCTGATGCTCGGTAAGATGGTGTAGAACGATGATTTCCAGTGATGTCAGAGAAGACTTAACATTGCCAGCCACCGTATCTATCTTATCATAGAAGGCTCGCCTGTAGGTACCAGTGTCGTGCTTTATAACGGACTGAGATTAAACAGTTGTTCATGTTTTGAATCCACAGACCCAAGTCTAGAATCCACGGACTTGACTTTGGAATCCATAGACAGCATCCTGGAATCTATAGACATTATTCTGGAGTCCAGTGAAGCAACAATTTTAAATGAACCAGACTCTAGAAATTTTTTTTTAAATCGTATGCGGAATAAATAAACTAAAAGTATGGCTCGTTCCCTTTAAACATTTCTCAAAGATACTTTAAATCGTAAATAAAATAAATATATTTAAACATAAAATCATCCATACTGTTTAAAACCAGACTAAGTATAAATTCGCGGAAACTGAAAACATGGTGAATAAAGTATCTGAAAAGAGTATCATAACAGAGATAAAACATCAATGCGGCCACGGGGTACAGCTGCAGCGGGCGCTCAGAGGTCCTCATCGCTAGTAGGAATGTACTCATCAGCGGTCTCACCTGTATCATTTAAACCTAGTGAGCCTAGAGGCTCATCATGCTCTATCTTTTAAAATATCAAAGTACATATAGTAAAATCATATGCAACACATACATGATATAAAATAACTTAAAACCATGCATGCATGGATGGTCGTAAAACATGGTTCGTAACATAGTCGTAATGTATCAAATCATATAGCATACATAATAAGACATGATATAACGTAACATAAAAACGTATGAGTCGTATCAATGAAATGCGAGCGGGCGTTTGATTGATTAATCGTAAGAACCAACGTACGTGACGGTGCGGTTCATCCGACCTTACCTCGGGATCCCAAGCACCTCCTATGCCACTTCACCATGTCGTGATCACATGGATCCATAGGCTCATAAAACATTAAAACAGGGGATCCCTGGACCCGTCTACCGTGCTAGCTCCCATCATTAAATTCTGTCACAAGTCACTTCAATCCCATGGATTTTTCGCAAAAAAAAGAACATGTCTTTAACGTTTTATAAAATCTCATGATGCGTGCACTCTTAAAATCATGTAATTTAAAAGTTTAGCCTGTCAATATATATTTAATTCTTTCTTTCAAAAACATTAACATACATTGAATACTACATATATAATTAAATATACATTCACGGCTTCTACAGTTTTTACCCCGGTCAAAGACTGGTTCAGGAACCTGACCTACTACTATTAAGCCCAAAAAGAACCTAGACTTTACCTAAAATTGGAACTTAGCCTAATACATGACTTGGCCCAAAACTTGAAATTGACCTTTAAAATTTTCTAAAATACTTCATTGACCAATTTTGACTAAATAAAATCTCATTACCAATTTTGATTAAATTAAAATCCAAAAGACCACAAATTTGACTTTAAACTTAAAATTATTAGGTCCAAATTAATTAAATGTTTGACCAAAATCTTTGACTTTAAAAGATTTGACCAAAAATCTTAAAATTTGACCCTATACTTTAAAATTAAAATAACCGGCCTAGAATTAAAATAACTCGGACCATTTTGAATCGAATCTCGACTAACCGACACGGTCCAGCCATGACAATTTAAAAAAATTCACACATGCTAAAAATCATTTTTAGGCATTAGTTTGTAATGAAAAATTGCCAAAAATCTCATAAATCAAATAAATTCTAAAAAGTCTTGAAGCATCTTACAATATTATTAAAATATCAAATAAAGTCATCCCCAAACTTTGGTAGCCCCTAAGACTCGAAATCTCAATTTTCACAAAAATGACCCGACGAGGCTCACTTCGAGCAACAAAACGGTAAAATTCATGAAAAATCCATTGTTTAACCAAATCACACTCTGTTTCGACTCACATCACCCTAACTAATCTCTCTAGCCACTGAAATAAACAAGACTCAAAAAAAATTCATGAAATGACCAACTTGACACCCTCAAACCCACTGCCCGCGTGCAGACTGTAACCATGACACGTGCTAGCCATAAAATTCATAACTAATTTTTTACTCGACCAAATCTCTCCAAGTTTGGACCTACGTGACCCTAAATCAATGAGTTATATCTTGAAATCAACCTTGACCACACAGACCACATAGAGAAACTTACCCGACCCCAACAAATCTACTGCCGTGCACAAGTGACAAGCCATGGCATATGCTGATCATAAAATTCGTAACTAATTCATTCCTTGACCAAATCACTTCCCGTTTTGATCTACGTTACCATAAATCGATGGATAACTACCAGACCACACTTGGACCAAATCCTAGCCCCATGAACCACCCATGACCAAAGCATATCAAGAACGAATAACACGTGTTGAAAAACATGATGCATGCATGGATCTAAAACCTTAAATATAAATCTAATCAAAACGCATACAAATCATGCACATCCTTTTAAAAAACAGTATACTATGATTTAAATTGTGAGAAAAGGAGAGATATGACATTCCTTTAGTGAAGAACAATGAATATCTGCGAGTTACTGAAGCGTAGGACGTGAGATCGGGACAAGACTACCTTTGCACCAAAAGCTTGCAAAAATTCAAACTTGAGGGAGAGGGGAGTGGATTGAGATGGCATGAAGAGTGGGGAGGAGTAGGGTTTTTGAATTTAGGGTGAAGGGGAGAATGAGTTGTGCCAAAAAGACCCCTACCAATGGTTTAAATTAAGAAAATTATGAGTTTTTCCCATACTAACCCTCTCATAATTAAAATGCATTTTAAAACTCTCCAAATCAAGCCTCCAACTTATATTTTCGTAATCATAATTTTCCGTATTTGCAAAACATAGAAAAACTCATTAAAATAGTCCGTATACGCGAAAAACGGGTTCCCCCTAAAAAATGATCATAAAAACCCCAATTTTCGGAAATTGTTGCTTAAAAATAATTAATTTGCTCTTAAAAATAATCTCAAATAATTTTCATCTTGACCGTCCCTAGTCTCGTCCACGCGTCCGGAACTCAAACAGACTAATAATGGAACATGCATATCATGCAACATTAAAATCATAAATAAATTACATAAAATAGCATATAATTTTCTAAAATAATTTTTTCCCTAGTCATGCACTCATTTCCACGCAATTAAGATTTCTGGGCGTTACAACTCTCTCCCCCCCTACAGAAATTTCGCCCCCGAAATTAGATTACATACCGAAAAGCTCTGGGTAGCGCGTCCGCATAATGGCCTCAGTCTCCCAGGTAGCCTCATCCTCTGAGTAATTCTGCCACCAGACCTTGACCATCGGATCCACGCTCTAAGCCTGCGCTCCTCTCGAGCCCAAATCTGCACTGGTCTCTCCTCAAAAGACAGATATGATGCTAACTGGAGCAGCTCGAAATCCAACACATGCGATGGGTTTGGGACCTACTTACGCAGCATCGGGATATGAAATACATTATGAACCTTTGATGTTGGATCTGTTTCTACATATCAGAATCTAAGTTTTGATTCACACAAAATCTGTTTCTAATGTACTAAGGCTCTACATGACATGCGCAGCTTGCTAAGACTGGAGTAGACGTGAAGATATCCAAACTAGAACAGTGAGGAGACGCCTGAGCTGGACTGGTCGAAGATATCTAGCTGGAACAGTAAGGGGACGCCCAAACTAGTAAAATAGTTTACTTTCAGAAGTGCAGGGAACACCAAGCTGGTTCACCAGCTTGGAGTAGGAGCAGCACGAAGATCAAGCGCAGAGCATGAAGAGCAGAGTTCAAGCGCAGAATATTGAAGTGCAGAACAGCTCAAGTGCATATCAAATGCAGCGTACAAGAGCAGTGATTGAGTGCGAAGCCGTATACAAGAGCACTGATCAAGTGTATGCTTGATCGTTGAGCACGGCTATAATCAGTTCATCAAAATGATCTCAGTCATTGGGTAGACTGAATCAGAACTGAATAACAGTGTGCTTGCTGATGATTTGGATGGGGTGTCTGAATGGATCAAGTGGACAAGCAAGCAACACTGGGGCTCTTGACTAGAATAATAGAGCCCAGCTAGTTAAGGACAAACCAGCTTGAAGTTAAGAAGACCAGCCGGGAGCAGAAAAACCAGCTGACCGTATGATCTGTGAGAATCTTGATCTCACAGATATATCAACCAGCTGGTTGGCAACCAGCTGGGAATGGAGAAAAGCTGGAGCCTCGAAGCAGCTCAAGAGCAGGAAAGAGCAGAACAAGCTCAACTGCAGATAAAAAGAGGCGCAGATGCAGAGTTGCTCAAAGAATACATTACAGATGAAGAGCAACCAGCTTGATAAAGATGCCAGTTGAGGAACCAGATCTGGACAAACCAACCTGGACAAACAAAGTAGTTTGAACAATTTTAGGAAGAACAAATTAATTGGTTCAAACTGATTTGTTTCGTCTTGTCCACATCAGGTACAAGCAAGAAGAGCTCGATGTTAGAAAAAGCTACAGAATCGCCAATGAAAAGAGCTCAAGCCAAATAAAGCCTGCAACGCATTAAAATCCAAAGGACACAAAGTACAAATGTGTCAGAAGACCTTTCAGAACGGCACAACTTTGTGTCCAACGATTAAATCTGCTAAGCGTCTTTATATATCAGGAGCAATGAAACAGAAGTGGCATGCGCTATAACAGAGAGAGTGTTGTGCAAATCTAAAACAGAAGAAATAAAGAAAGCACAACCATGGGAAGATAATATCACCAGCTCGGACAGGAGCACTTTTCAATGCGTGTGATATTTAATTATTGAGAGATTATGCTTACATTGTAAATCTCACACACACATTCACTAATATATTCCAAAATTGAGCGAAACAGATAAATGAGTGAATCAATTGAAAACTCTCCATTGTAGTCTTTGGACAGAGACGTTAAAAAAGTCTAGTTGTCTTTTGCACTGAGACGTTAAAGATGTGTGTGTAGTCTTTCCCACTGAGACAGTAAAGAAGTGTCGCCTTTCTCACTGAGACAGTAAATAAGTGAGTTAGACACACGCATCTTGCGTGCTGGTGTGCAGTGGTGTGGCTAGGAGTTCTTGCGGCCGAGGGTCGTCGGAGTGGGTTACAACGAGAGTCGTTGTAATCAAAGTCTTCTAGTGGATCCTTCCCATTGCAGAAGAAGGGGAGATGTAGGAGATTGATCTCCGAATTTCCATAACAAATTCAGCGTATTTCTTACTGCTTTCTTCATTCATACATACGCATCTCATTTTTACAATTGTGCATCAAACTGTTTAAAAGGCTTTCGAAATCTAAGAGTTCAATTGAGTTATTTCCGCATGATTTATATTCATTACTCAATCTGTATCTCGTTGCGCAAGTATTCAAGAACACTGAGCTATTACAGCTCAAGTAATAAATAACCAGATCGCATAGCTTTTCATCGAGCTGGTTTCTACAACCAGCTAGAACTAGGCTCTTGCACTGCGCTGGTTTAGCGCCGAGCTGGTCATACACAAAAGCGATCCAGTTTCAGCATCCAGCTGGAAGCAGCTTAGTTATTGCTATCCAGTTTCAGCGTCTAGCTGAATCCAGCGTCTTTTACGCGATCTGGTTAATCCCAGCGCCGAGCTGGTCATACACAAAAGCGATCCAGTTTCAGCATCCAGCTGGAAGCAGCTTAGTTATTGCTATCCAGTTTCAGCGTCTAGCTGAATCCAGCGTCTTTTACGCGATCTGGTTAATCCCTCTGAGTCCAGGTTATTGACTAAATAACGTTTGCATATACAGAACAGAGGGTAAAATCGATCCTAACAGCTGACAAGTTGGGTGGTAACGCTACTCAATATGCCAAAGTACCAACCCTCTCCAGAATCTCAAATGGCCCAATAAACATCGGGCTGAGCTTGCCTATCCGGTCAAAACGCATCACACCCTTCATGGGCGAGATCCTCACAAACACATGATCCCCTAACGACTCTGGGATGTCCTCATCCGATCCCGAATCCTCATCACTATATCCGCTGTCTGCTGTACTCTCCGGTCCAGTCAACACTCTCTCTCCAACCTCGTCCCAGTGCACGGGAGATCGACATCTCCTCCCATACAGAGCCTCATACGGAGGCATCCCAATCGATGCCTGAAAGATGTTGTTGTACGTGAAATCTAACAGAGGCAATCTCGAGTCACACGTACCGTAGAAGTCTATCACACAATCTCTCAGCAAACACTCCAGAATCTGGATGACTTTCTCCAACTGTCCATCCGTCTGCTGGTGACGTCGTGCTGAACTTCAACCTAGTCCCCAAGGCTGTGTGTAAGTGATAGGATCAATATGGATCGAAAAACAGGCCTATGAGTTTAGAAGGGGGGGTTGAATGAACTCCTTGGTATTTTAAATATTTTTCGAAACCTTTAAAACGATTTTTACAAACACCCGCTTAACTTAAATTCGAGTTACCAGATTTAAGGTATCTCAGTTTTAAATCAGATTTCTCAACTAAAAAATATTGTGCGGAAATAAGTTGATCAATCTGTGAACAGTAAAATCTTAAATATATGCGATAATTAAAAGTTCAGGGTCAAGAGTTTGTTTATTGAAGTTCGGATATCAATATCCTACGTCTCCCCTTCTTCCTTTTCAGGAAGGTTCCAACTATAAGATTTGATGTTTACAGTCTCTGTAACCACCCAGTCACCGAGCCTCGCTCTAGGTCAACTCCTAGCAACCCCAATCAACAATCAAGCAGATGCAACTGCTGAATACAACACTTAATATTTTTATCAAACGGCTTTGTGTGGCACGTTTGTTACAGACTCAACAATGAATATAACTATGGAATACAAGTCTAATGAGTGCTGTAAATCTCGAAGGTAATATCTGTGAAAGCTTGAACAGTGAAGTGTTCTTCGAGATTAGAATACTGGACTTGGAATAATTTTTCGATGAAAGCGTCCAGTGAATGTATAAGCTTTTTCGTGAATGATAGCGTCGAAGCAATAAGCTCAAGACAATGGAGTCTAATAATGGCAGAGAATCAGAGAGCTTATTCAATTCAAATTCCAGCTATTTATACCCTTTGTTCTCAACGGTCATTAGAATCTTGCCAAGGAAACAAAATCCCTTTGAATATCTGTCCATTGCAAATCCTGCTCCACTCGAGGTAAATTGCTCTTCGTCAGAGCCAAATTGTCGTTATACCATATTTGTGCAAACACCGTATAATGTCCTCTGTATACTGTGTACTATTTACCCAAAATAATACTGACAGTTCTCCTTAATTCTAGGCAATTGTACGATTCAATCTTCACCATTGATTCTTTCCAATATAAACATGGATAGCGCTTGAATTGATTCGTCGTTTGCGCCTGAAATCTCTTTCTGTCGAAATAGTTATTCCTTTCTTAAATAAGAAGACTATCTTCATGCTGATTTGAGTAAACATAGTTGCCACATCAGATTGTATCAACATCTGAAATAGGTAGAGATAACTGTGAATGTGCAAAATCTGAATGCAAGAACTGAATGTAGCAACTGATACTGGATAGCGCTTGAATTGATTCGTCGTTTGCGCCTGAAATCTCTTTCTGTCGAAATAGTTATTCCTTTCTTAAATAAGAAGACTATCTTCATGCTGATTTGAGTAAACATAGTTGCCACATCAGATTGTATCAACATCTGAAATAGGTAGAGATAACTGTGAATGTGCAAAATCTGAATGCAAGAACTGAATGTAGCAACTGATACTGTTCTGATATCTGAAAGCTCTGTTAACCCAAAATCTGAATACTCCCAACAAGTCACTTCTGATTCAAAGTAGCTTTGTCAAAAACTGAATATATCCAGTTCTGAACTGAGATCTGAGATAACTGAATAGATATTGTTTACGACCGAGATACTCGAGACTGAACCAATAGATCACAGTCTGTTACTCAAGTCTGAATGCCCTATGCTTCCAACAATAGATCTTCCATTGTAGCTCACTTTTGAATACACTGTTCCCGAAATCTTAACTGATCCAAAAGGCCAAATCTGTTTCAAAACATCGGACGTCAAGACTTCTGAACTTCAATAAACTGAAATGACGTCACTACTTTGAAATACTGGGATGATGTCACGACTTCTGAAAATCAATTCGCTATGTGAAAGTCGACCCAAAATCTGAATTATGCGTAACTTTTAATGACTACAACTTACTGACTGTCCAGATGTTACTTTTGAATTGTGAACTTGTCTTATTGTTATCATCAAAACTAATAAATTTTACCTTAATAGTAAGCTCCTCCAAAACGCAGATGTAAATCTAGTGTCCCTATCTGACACTATAGAGACTGGTATCATATGCGGCCTGACAACCTCCCTAATGTAAAGCTCTGCGTACTGCGTCAGGGTGAAACTAGTCTTCACCGGTAAGAAATGCGCTGACTTGGTGAGTCTGTCCACAATCACCCATATCACCGTGTAACCCCTGGGACTCCTGGGTAGCCCAACCACAAAATCCATCGTAATATGCTCCGACTTTCACTCGGTAATAGGGATTGGCTACAATAATCCTACCGGTCGCTGATTCTCTGCCTTGACCTGCTGACAGGTAAAGCACTGGGATACAAATCTCCCAATATCCTTCTTCATCCCTAGCCACCAATACAACGTCTGCAAATCTCTGTACATCTTCGTACTCCCTGGATGGATGGAGTACACCGATGCATGTGCCTCTTCTAAGATCTCAACTCTCAGCTGCCCCGTACTCGGCACCCACATGCGACCTTTGAAACGAACAATCCCGCCCTCAACTGTATACAGACCCCGTCCACTAACCTCATATCGCTGTCTCCACTGCTGTAACTGCTCGTCAGAGGCCTTCCCATCTCTAATCCACTCTCGAAGAGTCGGCTGAACAGTGAGTGATGCCAAACTCGATGCACAACCTCCTGAATAAAACTCTAGTCCAAACCTCTGTTTCTCTGCCTGTAGTGGCCTCTCAACTGACAAACATGCCACTACTACAGTCTTCCGGACCAAAGCGTCTGCTACTACATTAGCTTTACCCGGATGGTAGCTAATGTCAAAATCATAGTCCTTCACCAACTCTATCCATCTGCGCTGCCTCATGTTCAGCTCCTTCTGGGTGAAGAAGTACTTGAGGCTCTTATGGTCGATGAAAATCTGACACTTCTCACCGTACATGTAGTTTCTCCAAATCTTCAGTGTGAACTCTAGTGCTGCAAGCTCCAAATCATGCGTCGGATAGTTCTGCTTATAACTCTTCAACTATCTCGACGCATAAGCGATAACCTTGCATCCCTGAATCAGAACTGAACCTAACCCTCTCAGGGAAGCATCCGTATAAATCACAAACTCCTCGTGATCCACCGGCATCGCTAACACTGGTGCTGAAGTGAGGGCCTCCTTCAGCTGATCAAAGATACACTGGCACTCAGGACTCCACACATATTTCACATTCTTCTTGGTCAGGGCTATCAAGGGCACTGATATCGAAAAGAAGCCCTTGATAAACTTACGGTGGTATCCTGCTAACCCCAAGAAGCTGCGAATCTCTACTGCATTCCTTGGAATCCACCAGTTCTGTACTGCCTCCACCTTCGATGGGTCGACTGAAATCCCATCTCTTGACACAATATGCCCCAGGAATGCCACCTGCTCAAGCCAAAACTCGCACTTGCTGAACTTGACATACATCCACCTTCGATGGGTCGACTGAAATCCCATCTCTTGACACAATATGCCCCAGGAATGCCACCTGCTCAAGCCAAAACTCGCACTTGCTGAACTTGACATACAATATGTGCTCTCTCAAAGTCTGCAAAGCTGTCTGCAAGTGCTGTCTATGCTCTCTAATCTCCTCGAATAGACCAGGATGTCTTCGATGAAAACAATTATGAACTGGTCTAAGTACTGTCTGAAGACCCTGTTCATCAGATCCATTAAAATCTCTAGGGCATTTTTCAGGCCAAACGGCATCACCAAGAACTCATAGTGGCCGTAACGTGTCCGAAATGAAGTCTTGGACACGTCATCCTCTCTAACTCTCAACTGATGGTAGCCAGATCTCAAATCAATCTTCGAGAAAACCGGAGCTCCCAGCAACTGGTCAAATAAATCCTCTATCATCTGGAGTGGGTAGTCAATGCACAATCTCATGCTGTCATCCTTCTTCTTCACAAACAGAACTGTTGTGCTCCATGGATAAAAGCTAGGGCGAATGAACCCCTTGTCGAGCAACTCCTGAAACTGCTGCTTCATCTCCCTCATCTCTAGGAGCCAAATCATACGGTGCATTAGATATAGGCAGTGTACCTGGCATCAGCTCGATCGAAAACTCCACCTCTCGCTCCGATGGAACTCCCACAACGTCATCAGGGAAAACGTCTGTGAAGTCCCTGACTACCTCCACATCAGATAGTGAAGGGCCTGTTGTATCTCCTGTAGCGGCAACACTGGACAAGAATGCCTGACATCCGAGATCAATTAGCTTCCTGGACTGTAGAAACGATATGAATCTGGGCTTCCACAGTCTCCTCGTTGCCTTAAATAAGAAAGTCTCCTGCCCTGGAGGCCTGATTGTCACTGATCTCCGCTGGAAATCAATCACTGCTCCGTGCTCCGCCAACACAGTCCATACCTAGAATGAGGTCAAATCCTGACATCGATAAAAATATCAAGTCGGCCCTGACTGCATGATCCTGGAACATCATCACCAATCCCTGAACCACAGTGGTCATTGATATCTCCTATCCTGATGGAACCGTCACTACGAGAGCCACACCCATGCTCTTCGGCATAATACCCATCCTTTGTGTGAACGCACTCGAATTAAACGAGTGGGTCGCCCTTGAGTCTAGCAAGGAAAGGGTGACACCAAGCACACGAATCTTGCCTGAAATAGAAACGTCACACATGAACGCGTTTACAGTCGATCTAGATTCCCAAAACCGTATGGATTCCTAAATCATTACTAGGCTCGCTAGTCCTACCCGTCTAAGTTCTCAAGGCAAGTCCTAGAAGGTCTAACAATTCTAATTAGATTCAACCCAGCAACTTAAGTCATAGAATCTACTAGCGGATCTATAGTCCCCTCAAATTCCTTGGGTCCCTGCTTGTGGAACTGCTTAGCCACATCCTCCTCGTGCGACTTCCCAGATTGCTCCGACTGCCTCTCTAGCAACCTGGTGATCCCGACTAGCATATCCACACCAGCCCCCACAAATGGCGTCATTTGAGGAGGTGGGGGAGGAGGAGGAGGCGCATCATCATTCTTCTGGTATTTAGCACGTCTGGGAGGCATACTGGCACCCCAAATCCTTTCACGTAAATCTAAGCGCATGACCAGACGTCTAACCCAAAAACTCCTAAGGTAAAACTAATGCTGAAAATAGAACATTCATCATGCGAAAATAAATATGAATCGTAAAAATCTTAAACTTACAGACTGGCTGTGCGACTTCCGAGCTCCACGCAGCAGGCTAGTACCCCACCAGAACCACCGCTCTGATACCAACAGAAACGAACCAGACTGTATAAATATTTTTTTTAAATCATATGCGGAATAAATAAACTAAAGTATGACTCGTTCCCTTTAAACATTTCTCAACGTTACTTTAAATCGTAAATAAAATAAATATCTTAAAACACTAAATCATCCATACTGTTTACCAGACTAAGTAGAAAGTCGCGGAAACTGAAAACATGGTGAATAAAGTATCTGAAAAGAGTATCATAATAGAGATAAAACATCAATGCGACCACGGGATACAGCTACAGCGGGCGCTCAAAGGTCCTCACCGCCAGTAGGAATGTACTTATCAGCGGTCTCACCTGCTCCATTTAAACCTAGTGAGCCTAGAGGCTCAGCATGCTCTATCTTTTAAAATAGCAAAGTACATATAGTAAAATCACATGCAAAACATACGTGATATAAAATAACTTTAAAACATGCATGCATGAATGGTCGTAAAACATGGTTCCTAACATAATCGTAACGTATCATAATCATATAGCATACATAATAAGGCATGACATAACGAAACATAAAAACGTATGAGTCGTATCAGTGAAATGCGAGCAGTGTATGATTGATCAATCGAAAGAACCAACGTACGTGGCGTTGCGGTTCACCCCACCTTACCTCGGGATCCCAAGCACCTCTTATGCCACTTTCGAAAGAACCAACGTACGTGGCGTTGCGGTTCACCCCACCTTACCTCGGGATCCCAAGCACCTCTTATGCCACTTCACCATGTCGTGATCATATAGATCCATAGGCTCGTAATACAATAAAACAGGGGATTCTCGGGCCCGGCTACCCGACTAGCTCCCATCCTTAAATTTTTCCACAAGTCACTTCAATCCCTCGGGTTTTTCTCAAACATTTCATAAAATCTTATGATGCGTGCATTTATTAAAATCATGTAATTTAAAAGCATAGCCCGTAAATATATATTTAATTCTTTCCATTAAAAACATTAACATACATAGAATACTACATATATAATTAAATATATATTCACGGGCTTCTACATCTTCTACCCCGGTCAAGGACTGGTTTAGGAGCCTGGCCCACTACTACTAAGCCCAAAGAGAACCTAGACTTAACCTAAAATTGGAACTTGGCCTAATACATGACTTGGCCCAAAACATGAAATTAACCTTTAAAATTTTCTTAAATACTTCATTGACCAATTTTGACTAAATAAAATCCCATGACCGATTTTGACTACATTAAAATCCAAAAGACCACATTTTTGACTTTAAAACTTAAAATTAAGTATTAGGTCCAAATTAATTAAAATTTTGACTAAAATATTTGACTTTTAAAGATTTGACCAAAAATCTTAAAATTGGACCTTATGCTTTAAAATTAAAATAACAGGTACCAGAATTAAAATTACTCTGACCAATTTAAAACATTTTGACTCGACCCTTGACTAACCAACCCGGTTCAGCCATGACAATTTAAAAAAATCACACATGCTAAAAATCATTTCCTAGGCATTAATTTGTCATCAAAAATTGTCAAAAATCTCATAAATCAAAAAAAATTCTAAAAAATGCTGAAACACATCTTCAAATATGCTTAAAACGTCAAATAAAGTCATCCATTAACTTTGGCAGCCCCTAAGACTCGAAATCTCAATTTTCACAAAAATAAACCGACGAGGCTCACTTCGAGCGACAAAACGGTAAAAATAATTAAAAATTCATTTTTTTAATACAATCACTCTCTGTTTCAATCCACATCACCCTAACGCATCCCACTAGCCACTGGAACAAACAAGTCTCATAAAAGATTCAGTACATGACCAACCGCACCCGCAAACCCACTGCCCGCGTGCAGAATTCAACCAGGACATGTGCTAGCCATAAATATCATAACTATTTCGTTCCTAGACCAAATCACTCCCCGTTTGGACCTACGTGACCCTAACTCAATGAGCTATCTCTAGAGATCAACCTTAACAACACAAACCACATAGAGCACTTACCCAACCCCAACAACTCTACTACCGCGCAAAGGAGACAAGCCAGGACATGTGCAGATCATAAAATTCATAACTAATTCATTCCTTGACCAAATCGCTTCCCATTTGGACCTACATGACCATAACTCGATGTAATAACAACCCGACCACCCTTGGACCAAAACCTAGCCCCATGAACCTCCCATGACCGAAGCATATCAAGAAAGAATCAAACACGTGTTGAAAAAAGATGATGCATGCATGGAGCAAAAACCTTAAACATAGATCTAATCAAAACACATTCAAATAATGCAAATCCTTTTAAAAACAGTATAATATGATTTAAATTATGGGAAAATGAGGAATATGACGTGCCTTTAGTTAATAACAATGAAGATCTGCGAGTTACCGAAGCGTAGGACGCGAGATCGGGACAAGACCACCTTTGATCACCAAAAGCTTGCAAAATTCGAACTTGAGGGAGAGGGGAGTAGCTTGAGAAAGCTTGAAGAGTGGGGAGGAGTAGGGTTTTCGAATTTGGGGTGAAGGGAAAAATGAGTTGTGCCAAAAAGACCCCTACCAATGTTTAAATTAAGAAAATTAATAGTTTTTCCCATACTAACACTCCTCCTAATTAAAATGTGTTTAAGACTCCCCAAAGCAAGCCTCCAACTTAAATTTTCGTAATAATAATTTCCCATATTTTCAAAACATAGAAAAACTCATTAAAATAGTCCATATAGGCGAAAACGGGTTCCTCCTCAAAAATGATCATAAAAACCCCAATTTGCAAATTGTTGCTTAAAAACAATAAATTTTCTCTTAAAACTATAAGGGCTTAAAAATCTCAAATAATTTTCATCTCTGCCGTCCCTAGTCTTGTCAACGCATCCAGAACTCAAACTGATTAAAAATGGAACATGCATATCATGCAACATTAAAATCATAAATAAATCACATAAAATAGCATATAATTTTCTAAAATAATTTTTCCCCTTGTCATGCACTCATTTCCACATAATTAGGATTTCTGGGTATTACAAATCTTCTCGACCTCTTCGAGCTTAGAACCAGTATGAGGACTTATTGGGGGACTGGATATAAACAGCTGCTGTGAACCGGTATGGGAAGAACTGGAGTCCTCTAGAAAAGATATGTGGGTGTCTTCTTCGCTATCACCAGTATATACAATCATCTGAAGGTTAGATGGACGGGGACCTGAAGGTCCGTATTATTCTCTTCCGAAGTGGGATTTGGACCTAGATTATTTACATGATCCTCATTATGTACAGAAGGGTCCTCAAGTTGAGTAGGATGTTCACCAGAACCCGGTTGGTCTTGCTGTCCACTCAAAGAATTCTGCGGTACACCCACTTGTTCGTCATGAGCCAGGTGCTCATTATTTGGAGCCTGATGCTCATTATTTGGAGCCTGATGTTCCCTAGTTTCATTTGAAGTCTCCTCTATATTTACAATACTGCGGACAACCTCATCAAGCTTCTCTTTCCGCTGATTGGACCCTTCAGCCTGTGCTTGCTCCTGGTCGGCCTAAGAGGAAAACTCAAAGGCAAGAGTCTCAGATTGATTTGATGCTGCTCTTACAAACAACGCTTCAGGAGTGACAATCGGCAAACCAACTAGCACACGCTGAGCCGATGCTGCGTTGCTATTTCCTTGAGCTCCTTGTTGAAAGAACGAAAACATAAGTAATCATGGTTGATAGAAGGTACATCAATTTTGAAATTTTCCAGATGCTCATCAAACAGCTTCTGGACTTCCGTCTCGTACATCTTGTACATCAACAATGACCTTTGCTGCATCAGTTCAGCCACTTCCTCAGTTTCAGACAATAACAAAAATTTGTCTTTGATTTGGGTCAGGTCCTCGAAAGAAGAAACATCCCGGAGTTTGACAGTAGTGCGGAAGTGTATCCATTCATCGAAATCAGCCATTGTATTGGATACAGCTTCCCATGCATTGTTGAGCACCAATTGACAATGCTCCTCGATGGGATTGGACCTGGAAATGACCTCCAGCAACCCTTTGCCTTTAGCCGTTGGATCAATCATAGGCAGAAAGTGCGTTGCCCAGTTGATTTACCTGATCTGTATGGGCGCAAAGATCCCTTGCCCAATATATGTGAAGGTCTACTGAGCTGGTTTCTCAGGACCAAATCGCACGACAATAGCCTTGGCATTGGTATCCGTCTACTTCTCAGTGTTGTTGATATTTTCATCCCACTCAATGCTTTCATATTTATCCACCCAATCTCTATCTCAGTAGTTTCTCCTTCCGGATTAGTGAGACCACCAGCAGTGGATTTTTCTTGCTCTCCCTGAGAAATATTGAAAAGGTTTTCCTTAGGACCCTTTTGGTCCATTTCGGTGTCACACCCCTAATTTTCTTCGTGGTGATCATCATCACCAGCCTGGTCATCTTGTTCAGAACCTGTTCTCTCATGCCCTCCTGGGCCAACAACAATATGTTCTTCACTAATGCGTGTCTCCGGATGAACTTCAGGACCACCAGCTATGGAAATCTCTTCACCTCCATCGGTCATGGATGGTATCGAACCAGACAGAGAACACCTTGTCTCCACTAAATTATTTTGCTTCTTATGCCTTTGTGTCCTCTGTTTCTTCTGAATTTGCACTTGGGGAATGGACATAGTGGTTTCTGAATCGGATGGGTTCAGACTCAATTTTCACTTAGGTTCAACGCCACTTTTCTTGAGTATGGACAGCAGGCACGAATCCACATCTGAGCTGGTCTTAGAGTGGACTTCGCAGTAGCATCTTGGCTCTCAGCCTCCACTGTCTTGTTTATCGTCTTCTTGCCCAATTTCGTTCTTTTCTTAGCCGCTTCCGTCTTAGCTGTTTGCTTCTTCTTACTCACCACCTTCTTCGTCTCAGCACCTCTAGTTTCTTGTCCCACCGTCTGGGCTATCCTCACTGCCCTCAGTATTTGTAGCACCCCGAAATCCATAGGACCACAATCTTAACCCTTTTATTTTCTAAGGGCCATTTTGTTATTGCGAGCATTCAGATTTCAGCTTTTGATTCATTTTATTTATTTGAAAGCTGGTTTTCTTCATTTCAGATTTGAGACACGATTCAGAAGGTTTCCCGACAGATTTCGCCTCATGCACCAACTCGAGAAGATTTTAGATTTTATAGATAAATTACAAATAACTGAGCAACTTGTTTCTTTATAAAATCTTTTGGCAGATTTACAAATTTAAAACATTGAATGGGAGATTTTTATAAATCTTTCAAAAAGTACAAATAGTTGGTAGGATATCCCATTCCTACTCAAGTATTTTTACCTGCTACAAATCCCTCAACCTTAAATTATTGATTTACGTAAAACAGAGCTAATTTTACTGCAAAGGATTTTTCCTCAGTTCTGTGTTTGCTTGCCTGTTATGTCCAAGATATAGCTATGTTTATGTTCATGCTTGGTTATGAAAATGAAAGATCGGGTTCACAATATTGTTTTCTGTTTTAAAACTCTCCACCATGTTTTCACGCAGATATTGATGTTATTTTTAAAATATTGAGCTGTACAGATCCTAGTTTATTGTACGATTATGAAGTTCTTCTTTTTGGTGAATGTCGATGTCTGTACTGGACTCCAAAGTAATCGGCGATGCTGGTTGAATCAGGATTTTGTTCTGGTTTGATAGGCAGAACTGGTATCTTTGGATGTCGTTCGTGATGCTGCAGCACTAGTTCAATAGCCAAATCTGTTTTTCTACGCTAGCAACATGATTCTGCAGTAAAATCTGAATTTAACATGTCAAATCTGTTTCTCTCTTGAACACTATTTCTACAGTCGCATCTGTTTTTCTCGCTAGCGATACCAACCCTGAGGTCAAATCTGTTTCACGCTAGCACTACTATTTCGATAGCCAAATCTGTTTCGATGCTAGCGACACCATAGTCAAGTCTGCTTCATGCTAATGATGTTGTTCCTTGATCATATCTTTTTTAAAAGTTAGCGAAACCACTCTTATAGTCAAATATGTTTCCATTACTAAGATCTAATTTGTACCCGAGTACTGTTTCTGTTAGCCAGATCTGTTTTCACCCCAGCTGTAACGCCCCAAAATCCTTAGGACCATATTTATGCATTTCATAAATCATATGGGCCATTTGGCAATTTTAAATAGTATGTATCTGCTGAATTGTTCATTCCAGCAGGTAATGGTGCGCTGCGGCTCATTTCAGCAGGTAACTCCAAAGAGCAATACACAAGTTGGTTTGAAATTGATTGTAAAATGTTTTAAGGAGGTAAAATGATTTCTTTTGAAAAGGGTTTGGTGTTTTATAAATTAAAATACTATGAAGGGAATTTTACTAACTTTTAGGAGTGTGTCATGCTTGATTTCACAAGTAGCTTGCCACTAATCCCTTTCATATAAAAACCTGTTTTCAAAGTAAGACTTTTATCATTTGCAAAGAAAAGTTTAAAGTGTTCTTCAAAGGAATTTAAGAAAAGATCGTGCGTTACAAAGAAATTAAGGATCGTGCGTTGCTCAAGGGGAGGATTCCTGCAGGAAATTTGCTGTTATTGCAAAGCTTTGAATCAAATCAAGGCAAGCTGATCTTTTATACACCATTTGAAGCATATATTGTGTTTTAATGGATCTGCTTGCCTGT
>KV015578.1:38630-63505 GCA_001598015.1 Dorcoceras hygrometricum
AAATGGGTCCAGCAGGATAAAGAAAGAGGCAATAGTTTATATTTTTCAGAGGATGGAATCGTGAGGTATTTGGGCAGAGTTTGGGTACCTCAGGTGAATGATTTAAGAGCTGAACTTTTGAAAGAAGCTCATACAGCTCCATACTCAGTACATCCAGGAAGTACGAAAATGTATAAGGACCTCCAGCAGTTGTATTGGTGGCCAGGAATGAAGAGGGATGTTGCTAGATTTGTATCTGAATGTTTGACATGTCAGCTGGTGAAGGCTGAACATCAGCGACCAGCAGGATTGTTGAAACCACTGCCGATTCCTGAGTGGAAGTGGGAATGTATAGCGATGGATTTTGTGACTGGTTTGCCAAGAACAGTTCAAGGATATAACTCTATTTGGGTTATAATTGATAGGCTCACTAAGTCTGCTCATTTCTTACCAGTTAAAACGACTTATGAGGTGAGCAGGTATGCTGAATTGTACGTTAAAGAAATAGTGAGGCTACATGGTGTTCCAATCTCCATTGTTTCAGATAGAGATCCCAAGTTTACATCAGCTTTTTGGAAAAGTCTACATAAAGCTATGGGTACAAGGTTAACGTTTAGCACGGCGTTTCACCCTCAAACTGATGGACAATCGGAAAGGGTGATTCAAATTTTAGAAGACTTGCTCAGAGCATGCATTGTGGATTTTTCAACAGGATGGGATACAAGTTTGCCGCTGGTAGAGTTTGCCTACAACAACAGTTTCCAAGCTTCAATTCAAATGGCTCCGTACGAAGCTTTGTATGGCAGGAAATGTAGAACGCCACTTCACTGGGATGAAGTTGGTGAAAGAGCTAGTTTAGGACCTGATGTAGTGGAGCAAACAGCAGCAACTGTTAGAAAAATAAGAGAAAGAATGAAAACAGCTCAAAGTCGACAGAAAAGCTATGCAGATAATCGAAGAAGGGAGCTGAATTTTGAGATAGGTGATAAAGTGTTTTTGAGAATAGCTCCGATGAAGGGAGTTATGCGTTTTGGAAAGAAAGGAAAATTGAGTCCAAGGTTTATTGGACCATATGAGATTTTGGAAAAGGTAGGAACGCTCGCCTATCGACTGGCGCTGCCTCCACAAATGTCAGCAGTGCACAATGTTTTCCATGTATCAGCACTGAGGAAATATGTTCCCCACCCTTCGCATGTGCTGAATTACGAGCCAATCCATTTAGCTCCAGATTTAAGCTATGAAGAGAAACCAGAAAGAATTCTCCTCCGAGAGATTAGAAGATTAAGAAACCGTAGCATTCCTATGGTTAAGATACAATGGTCCAACCAGTCGGAGCGAGAAGCAACATGGGAAACAGAAGCTGATATGCTAAGTCTCTACCCATATTTATTTGGTACGTAAATTTCGAGGACGAAATTTCAATAAGGAGGGTAGAGTTGTAACGCCCCAAAAATCCTAGGACCATAATTATGCATTTCATAAATCATATGGGCCAAATTGGCAATTTCAAATACTATTAATCTGCTGAATTGTTGATTTCAGCAGGTAATGGTGCGCTGTTGCGACTGGTACTGTTCACCAGCAGATGCATTTCTTTTCATTTCAGCAGGTATTAGTCTTGCGACTGATGCTATTCATTTCGACTGGTTTTTCTCTCAATCAGTTCCAGTTCAACGATATGTTTCCAAAGTCGAATCCATACTCAGTAAAGTTTTAAAATGGGAAGCAAATGATTTTAAATGATGGAACCCGATGTATTACAGAAATGTTTAAAGAAAGATTGTTAAGGAACGAAAGATGTTTTAGATTATGGCATAGATAGTTAAGGTCACCAAGGAGAAGGGTGAGCAGTTGTCTAGATGTCGACTGCCCTTTCATATGAGCTATATGCTAAACTGATATCGGGAGTCATTTTGATCAAAGTGCAACACGGACCAAATAGAACTTATATGCCATGATCAACTGAAAATGAAATTGAAAGAAATGAGAAGCTGGGTTATCATCCCCTGTTTCTGCCATTGAATGTTTACTGAAATGTTTACGAAATTGACATTGTATTTTGAGGTTCCTTAACATATGCATTGTACAGATGTCTGCCTGCGTTTTATGAAATTGTTACTACTCAGATTTTACTTGCTGAGCCTTTAGGCTCACTAGCTTTTAAAATGGTGCAGGGACGACAGCTGATGGAGGAACAGCAGGTGGAACTTGAATCAGCAGATGGGTGGCGTTGTGTTTATCCAAGGCCTACGTTTTCCGTGTCGTAGTTGTATTGTTTTGATTAGGTTGTGCTGTATTAAATCAGTAGCAATGGTTGTATATTTATCTCAAATAACAGCTGTTGTAAACCGCATTTGCAAAGTTATATGAAATACCCTGTTTTCCGCAAAAGTTGTTAGCAGTAGTGTGCGTATTAGAGTATCTGCTGAATTTTGAATTGGTCTTGAGTTTCGTTTTTCTTGGAGTTATAAGAGATGCAGCTTATAACAAATTATCTTTTAGCCCTTCTTTTATTCGAAAATTTTGTTTACCCCATTTCTCGTGGCCCCGTTGGGTTTGGGTGTCACATTGCAGCCATAAACACGACAGCTTACACAAAAGCAGCAGGCGGTAACACAAAACATCTCAGGCTTTTGCAGGCAGTTCACGACTTGGCCACACAGCCCACAACCTCAGACACCACAAAGCGTAGGACAATAGCACGGCTACCCAGCACATGCATAAGAGCTACAACTAATGCAACACACACGTAAACTAGCTAAATAGCTCGGGCAGCATGCACACCACAAATGTAACAGGTTACATCAAAGATACCATGAGGTTAAGGCAGCTCGGCCTACAACCCTTATGCCCACATGCTTAACATGAAGCTGTAACTACAAGCTCCGGATTAGTACCTGACGTAGATTTTGGCCAATACCTCAGAACAGCTCATGGATGGAAGCAGGATGCACCCACTGCTACGTTCAAGCCTCGACCAATAGCTTCAGGGCCAGCAGCTCACCGCTAGACCAGAAGGGAAGTTCTAATCTACCAGGATATCTAAGGAATCAGCAATGCCTAAGCTTACACACTCATAGCCGATAGCCTAACAACGCATAACAACTACTGCTAACAACAGAGCCCTATTCAACTCAAAGGTAGATGCTAGAACCATGAACCAGTGCTATCAAAACACCGTTACCTGACTGAAGCTCGAACCCAGTCGGAAATCGCGAAACTCAACTCACACATCTTCACGGAGATCTCCTCCATCCGACCTCCTCCCGACTCCAAACTGGTACGGAGACGTTGGTCTTGAAGAGGGGTTTACAACCGCTGTACCCTCGCTCCAAACGGACCAGCCAAACTCTGACGATTTGGAATTTACTAAGTCGGATGAAAAGTAACTAGGGCTAGGGAGATATCTACGGGAGCTTCCTGGAGAAGCTAAGGAACGTGTGGTCTAAATTAAATAAGTATGGGTCAACGAGGGCTATTAATACACATGCTTAACAAATCACGGCTACAGTGCCTCCAGCCAGCTCAGGCCTCCACGCTGCACTCAACCCAGCGTATAGTTCAGCACGCACGTGCTAACAGCTCTCGCATCCAACAGCTCGCGTCCCCGACAGATCACTGCCTAGTCCGGGTCTCAAAGCTGTCACCAGCTTAGAAACATAGCTTGGGGTGCCTCACTAACCGTTTGCGCTCAAAAGCAGCACAGATCACCCGAATTCTGTGCAGAGCACTGTACAGTTCCACCAGACAGCTTACATCACCTTAGGTCTGATCGCATTCTAACAAATCAGCTCTGGATTCTCTATCCAGTTTGCAGAAATCAAACAGCTTGCGACACACTCTTAGCTCGCAGAACCTAAGCTTGAAGTAGCTCACAGCATCCACATCTGCGCAGCTCGTAGCACATGCCAAATCACACTCTCTGGCCAGCTCGCACGAACCCAACAGATTTCTTCCAAGCTGTAACTCTGAACAGCTTTCGTCCTGCCTGACAGCTACAGGTACCTCTTTTCTAGCTCAAGGCCATCACAGCTTTGGTCTACATAGGACGTCACCCCCAACCTAGACTTAAACTTATACCTCAACGCAGCACATCATCCGTGATCTACATACCCAGTTCAGGGCACCCAAGGCATCTATAAACTGTTCTCTACTATGCTGCTATCTCTAAATCAGTTTGTGACTACCAACCCAGCTCGCAATCTCCAGAACAGCACAGAGCATTCAACTCAGTTTATGATCTCCAGAACAGCTTGTGCTACCACAGCTTAGCTCACACCGACCAGCTCAGATCGTGCATATCCACAACAGCTTACAACCCTCAGGCCAGCGCCTACTGTTCATCTCGGATCACACTAGCATCGTTGTCTACAATTTGCACTAATCAGCTTGGGATGCTCTCAACAGCTTATGACGCCCAAAGCTGTCCACTAAGCTCACAACTCACAGCGCATGAACCTGGAGCAGTTCACGATCCCATAATAGATCAGGCCTGGTGTTCTTGCTACACAGTACTCCTAAGCTTCTAACAGCTCACGGACTCAGCACCGTCCATTCATACCAGCTTATGCCTAATCTGGTCCACGATTAATAGGTTACACTACCACTAGTCAACCAGCTCGCGTAAACCCTAGGGCCAGCTTGCATCCTAGCCGATTCACTACAGCTGATACTCCCTAAGCTGGTCTATCTAGATTAGTTAACCACTAATCTGGACTAATTAGGTCGTTAATCATCTCGGCCAATTACAGCCCTCACATGCTCAGATCAGAAAACATATAAACTAGATCATATTATAGAGTTAGATCAGATCTAAGCTTAGGAGATCAGACCAGAGAGTTATAGTCGTTGGACATGTAAGGCCACAAACTGAACCAGATCAGAGTTGTTGAAGTACGATGATTGCCTTACATAAAACAAGGAGTATTTAATGAAACAATAATGAGTCTGCACAGAGTATTTTTATATGCATTAATTTCTTGATGACGATTGTATGAGGGTTCAGCGGATGAGACTATTCAGACACATTTAGTACCATCGGCATCAAAAGCTACAAATACCAGAAAGCAAGAGAAGGGAAAAACTGATAAATTTTTTGGAAACTCTTGAATCGCTGAATCGCTCATTTTTTTGTACACTTTGATTTTACATATTTTTTAGTGCTGAATCAAATTAAGGCTATAGTTATTGAAGATCAGTTTAGCCCGAGAGTCATTTCATTGTAACTTAGAATATGTTCTGTTATATAGAGATTCACGGGGAGTTCAGATTAGATGTGAGGTGACTGAGTGGATTACAAGTACTTATAGTTCAGGAAGAAGGAGAGATGTAGAAGCATTGCTTTCACCTTCCATAAACAAATTATCGTCATTTCATTTAAGTTCACTAATCGATCAATATTTTCCGCAAAAAAAATATATTTTTGTAGCTCGAGAAATGAGATTAGACTGAGACACAAAATTCAGCTGTTAACTCATCTTATTTTAAAACCATTTTAAATGAGAAAATTTTGGAAGGAGTTTACTCGCTCCCCCTTTAAACCCTTTATCGATCATATCAATCCAATCATAGATATACAAATAAACTTAAAAAATAAAACAAATATATTTAAATCCATAATTTTATGTTGTAGCTAAGACTTTATCTTGTTGACACTAAAATATATGCCATAGAAGATTTTATCATTCCTTAAGAAACTCGATATCATTTTGAATAATGTAGGCCAAAATCCCCCAAAAAAATAATCTGTTGAAGAGCAATAATTTCCCCTGATAGGTAGAGTGATCGAATCGTGTTGCTTGAGTTTCTATACGGTTTAAAGATTGGAGTTACACCATTACCATCATCTATAGCTTTTGATAAAGCGGCAAGCGCTCGGTCCTAACAATTGGTCTCAAAGCAGTTTGTTCTTGAAAGAGCATTTTAAATTGAAAACTTTGCGCTACAAAATTGCAACGTTTTTAAAAAAAATTTCACCTCATATTATGATAGAAGGGGGAGTAAGGTTTTTTGAACTATTGTGAATATCGTCTGTCAAGCTTACATAGATCACTCGAGAAGATATTTGTATGTGCTAAGTGGTGTTCATAGAACAAGGAGAAAAGATCATTGTGAGATCATAATCTTTTGGTTGTGGGATTATCAGTTTGAGATCACAGTGTTTTTCCAATTCCTTGAACTACTGAATGAGGCGAAAATTGAAAATGAAAAAGATTCTATTAATTCGATAATCATTTATCTCTTAATCTCTATAATGGGCAGTTTCAGTAGCATTTATTCAGTTTTGAAATTTTATATGTGCTCTGTTAGTTTTATCTAAATTGATTTCTTTGAAAATTCTAATTTGTTCTATGAGACCTGAAAGATTATTGGATTAATTAAGTTAATTAATCGGGTTTATTATAGACCAGTTTTGGCGTGAATAGATTTGGGATGGACCAGCTTTGAGATGGTGTGCTTGGTGAGTGTATCGGGTCTGTACTCGTGTGTTTTTAGAACAGATCTGGATAGTTGTAGAGTTCTGCGAGGTAGTAATCATCTTTGGGAGTCGAGAAGTGCTGGTTGATGACTTTGGCTTCAGCGCTGGTTGATGGTAATCAAGATTGGTGGTCAAATCTGGTTGTCGCAAGCCATTCTGGGTGCGCTAGTTGAATATCCTGCACGGGTAGCGAAGCGACGGAGTTTGGGAGAAACCAAATTTTGAGGTGAGTAACTTGCTAGTACTGCGTGGACCGGCTTAGTTTGTAATTTGGTGTGGACCGGTTTCGGGTTATCTAGACCGGAAGGTAGTGCGATGTCGTTTTGAGTTAATAGTAGGCGCTGGTCAGTATTTGTGTGAGATCTGGTCATCCAGATCTGGATAGCGATGTGATGCCATTTAGCGATAACAGATTTGGTACTAGCGGGATGACGTGTACCAGTGGGAGAATGGACTTCTGTGCGACGTCGTTTGGAAGAATCTCAAATTTTTTTTGGCGCAGATTTCAGATCTGAGTAGTACTCAGATCTGAGTGGGTTTCAGCTTTGACCCTGTGTTGTCGGTGGCTACTTTTCATCAGATTTGAGGGACTTAAGTTGTATATATAGAGGACTTTGACCATTCTATCGCATTATATTTTCCGAAACTTAGAAGATATTTCTTCCCATAAGATTACTCCGTCGCGATACCCTAGTTACTTTTCATCGAACCTTATCTTCTTCGATTACCGACGGTAGACGACTTCGAGTGAAGTAAGAGTTGTAGCGCTGGATTCCGCTTTCTAAGGCGTTTCGTTCTGTACCGCTTTTGGAGGTTTTTATTAGTTGGAAGAGGATCACGGAAGAAGATACTTGTGTAGTATGTTAGCATTTTGGGTAGATTTGTCTTTCCGTTCAGGTAACGCCTTGAGTAACTGATAGATCCTCCCTTATGCTCCTTTTTGAGCTATCTGTTGTGTTCGAAGGATAGGATAGAGCTGGTAGAGCTCGTAGCTCCCAGTTAGAGTTTCTGTGCTTTGCGTCCCTGAGAAAGTGTTGTTATTGGCTATCAGGTTTCAGATATGGGTGCTCGGGACCTCTATTGTTGTAATTGTAACCGAAGTTGAGGTGCGGATTGAGCTTGTTTACAGCTTTAGGATTTGGCATAGATATATGTGTATGCTTGCTGGTATGCGTGTAATCTATGTTTTTGTGCTGTTGTTTCTTACTGCTAATCTTCGTGCTGATTATTGTAAGCTGTGGCATTGGCATTCACGCATTTCCCACGTTTGAGCTCATATCTGCTAGCCTTGTTGTTGTTGCGCTAACCCGTGTGTACCAGGAGTTGTTGTTGAGGACGAGCGGAAATACCGTGCTCCTCATCTCCCTGTTGGTGAGTTGTCAGCCGCTATGAGACGAGTGGATAGCTATCACGCTCTCATGGGCTTTGGCAACAGCAGGTTGAGTGAACTGTTTATGCTTTGGTATAGTGTGTTGAGACGAGTGGATAGCTACCATGCTCTCATGCACGTTGTGCCACTATTATCCTTTGTTCGATCTGTTGACAGTTGTTGAGCTAGTCCATGAGCTTTTTTGGCTTCCTAATTCGGTTATAGCATGTTGCCTTGTATCCTGCTGTTTCATGCATAGCACGTGCATTTATATCTGTTGCTATCTATCTGCTATTTGTATTGCTCTCTGTACTTTGGTTTGACCCCTGTCCCTCTGGGGCTGGTTGTTTTGTTTGCTGTGTGTTGTTCAGGTTACCATGGTTTCTCAACTGGTCGTGGATATGATTCAGCTGGTGGTACCCCGGGAGGTGGATAGAGTGTCTAGTTATGTATATTATATGATTATGCAATGGAGTCGTTGCGGGGGAATGTCCCGTAAGTATGTAATTTTCTATTGCTGGTTTATTAGTTTTGTTGATTGGGAGTCACTCGGTGTTTCTATTTGTTGGTTGGTTTTTCGGTTGTTGTAAAACCAGTATTTTTAATATCAATGTTTTAAATTATGTTTTCTAAGTCAGGCCTAAGCGAAAAATTTTAGCCACTTTTAAATGCTTCCGCAGTTGTTTTATGCGTGGTTAATCTCTGTATTGTGCACCGGGCCTGACATTTTTGGTATCAGTGCATAAACTTGGATAAGCTCGAATTCATTTGATCACACTTGAGTCTAGGCACCTTGTTGCTTGTTGCATGTGCTTGACTATGTGATATATTTGCTGTGTGATCTTACCGTATCAATGTTTGCCTAGATGCCTCCAGACGTAGGGATAGAGCTACCAGACAGATTCCGAGAGAGTCTGAGGGGAAGAACGAGGAGATGGAGCGTAGTGCTCCTGTTCATAGGCGTGCTAGGCAGGTGGTTGACGATGAGGTTGATGTGCTGGCAGCCCGTGTGGATGAGATGGAACTAATCATGGAGAGGTTTCAGCGTATGAATCCTCAGACGTTTGATGGAGACGAGAGTAGTTCCAATGCTGAGTCCTGGTTACAACACATTACTGGACTATTTGATCGAGTGCGCTACGACATGAGCACAGACTGATTTTGGCGACGTTCCAACTTAGGAAGAATGCAGAACGCTGGTGGAGAGGCGCTTCCCAAACTCTTGAGGAGAGTGGTGCGGGGGGATTACTTGGGATAGTTTAAGTACTACATTCCGTCAGGAGTACGTTCCGGAGTCCTATGTGAATACCAGGGAGCGCGAGTTTCACAATTTGGTTCACGGAACCATGTTGGTGGGAGAGTATGCTCGAAGGTTTTCTTATCTCCTGGCTTATGTTCCTCATGTGTCTGGCCGTGGGAGGCGAAGAGGAACCGATTCTTGGAGGGCTAAACGAGGATCTGTATTCCTTGGTATTGTCGAGTTCACCTACCAGTTATGCGGACGCGGTGGACAAGGCAATGGACATCGAGGAAGGATTACGCAACCGCAGGTCTCGGGTTCAGCCTCAAGCTGCACAAGTTTCACGTCCCAATGCCCCAAGGGCGCAACCTCCCCAGTTTCCTCAGTCATACCACCAGCCCCAGCAATCAACGCAACAGTCTGGACGCCACAGGTTTAGGCCGCGTGGTTATTAGTTCAAGAAGAATCATGGTTCTAGTTCTTCTGGCTCGGGTAGTTCGAGAAGCAGCAGTAGTCCTAGGGCAATTTTATGTGGTCAGTGTGGAGGGAAACACCCTACGACGCAGTGTGTGGGTCATCTAGAGGTCGTTCCTTCCCTGCTCCACTGCAGAGGATGGGGGAGACTCAGCATAGGCCATTCCAGCAGCCTGGTCCTTCGCGGTTTGGACAGTCTTCCCAGCTCCAGTTCTTAGGACCTCAGCATGCCCAAGTGAATGCCATGACTAGGGAGCGAGCCGAGGGCACGTCAGGAGGAATGATCACAGATACTTGTACTGTTTGTGATTTTCCTGCAAGTGTACTATTTGATACTGGAGCATCACATTCGTTTATAGCTCATGCATTTGTTGTTGAGCATGGTTTGCATACCAATTCTTTATGTGATGTTGTTTCTGTTGAGACTTCGACCGGCACGAGCCTGATCTCCCAAGAGATTTTGTTGAATGGCATTCTTAGGTTTGGTGAGAACGTGTTGGTAGCGAATCTGATTTGATTAGTGATGTGGCATTTCGATTTCATCATGGGAATGGACGTGTTGTATGGTTTTAGGGCCACCATGGATTGTTAGCGTTGTGCGTTTCCCAGCCCAGTTTGGTGAGAAATGGGATTTCTATGGCCACGATTCCCAATCGAAGATTTCCTTGATCTCTGCTGGAGATGTTTAGCCTTATGTCGTCGAAGAATTTTGGATTTATGATCTATGCTTTGGACGCAACCTTTTCGTTGTGTGTAGAGCTTGGTGACATCCCAATTGCTCGTGATTTCCCTGATGTGTTCCCCGAAGAGATTCCTGGCATTCTTCCGAGAAGGGAGATCGAATTCAGCATTGAGTTGATACCTGGTACAACTCCTATTTCGCAAACCCTCATTTAGCACCAACTGAATTGAGGGAGCTGAAGGTACATATTAATGATTTGTTGGAAAAAGGTTTTATTAGGCCGAGCATGTCACCGTGGGGAGCTCCTATCTTGTTTGTGAAGAAGAAGGATGGTTTGATGAGGATGTGCATCGACTTCCGACAACTGAATAAGGCTACTGTGAAGAATAAGTACCCTTTATCGAGGATCGAATATTTGTTTGACCAGTTTTAGGGTTCAGCTGTGTATGATAAGATCGATCTACGTTTGGGGTATCAACAGTTGCGTATTCGGAGGAAGATGTTGCGAAATCTGCGTTTCGAACGAGGTATGGACATTATGAGTTCTTGGTTATGCCTTTTGGTTTGACTAATCACCCTACAGTTTCATGGATTTGATGAACCGAGTCTTTCGAGAGTTCATCGATCAGTTTTTGATTGTGTTCATCGATCATATTTGGTGTATTTGAAGACTCCGATGCAGCACAAAGAGCATTTGAGATTGGTTCTCCAGAAGCTTCGAGACTCGCAGCTGTATGCTAATGAAACGAACCAGACTCTAGAAATTTTTTTTAAAACATATGCGGAAGCAAACATAAACCTAAAGTATGTCTCGTTCCTTTCTAAAACATTTCTAAATCATTTTCTCAAAAATACTTTAAACATAAATAAAGGAATATTTAAAACGTTGAAACATCAAGCGGAATAAATTCACTAAGTAAAAATGCTGAAAGTAAACATGTTTAAAAACCAATATCTAAAACTGTATCATGACAGACTAAAACATAAAGGTGGTCACGGGGTACTACTGCGACAGGCGCTCAGCGTCCTCATCGCCAGTCGGGATAAACTCATCGGCAGGGTCATCACCTGCACCATTTAAACCAAGTGAGCCTAGAGGCTCAGCATGCTCTATTGTAATACATAACAAAGTACATACTAATAAAATCGCATGCAAGCACATACTTGTAACTAAAATAACGTTAAAACGTGAATGCGTGCATGCTCTTAAAACATTTCATATCGTAACATATCATATAACATATAAGGCATGACATGACGTAATCTGAAAAACGTATGAGTCGTATCAGTGAATGTGAGCGGGCGTATGACTGATCAGTCGTAATAACCAACGTACGAGGCGGTGTGGTTCACCCCGATATCACACGAGGATCCCTATATGTCACACCTCCTATAATTGCCACTTCACCATGTCGTGATCACATGGATCCATAGGCCCTATAATCACCAAAAAACAGGGGATCCCCGGGCCCGGCTACCTGATTAACTCCCATCGTAGACTTGCCACATCACTTCAATCCCTCGGGTTTTAACTTAAAAAAAACATGCCTGATCATTTCATAAAATCTCATGATGCGTGAATTTCTTAAAATCATGTAATTTAAAACTTAGCCTGTTAATTTATATTTAATCATTTTCTTGAAAATATTTACGTACATAAAATACTACATATATAATTAAATATACACTTACGGGCTTCTACATTTTTCTACTTCGGTCAAGGATTGATTTCGGGGCCTGGTGTTAGAGTAGATGCCCAACTAGACAACTTGTGGCGTGTGGGTTTATAGACTCTTGTATATGACAATCTTTATATATGATATTCGCATTTATTTATGGCATTCTTTACTTTCACTGTGTTGTATGATGATTAACAATTGCGTTGAGTAAAGACCTAGAATGCACTATAGTGTATGTTAGATGTGATAGTGGGTATGACGGCTATCATTAAACACATCTAATAGTCACTGTGTATTCTGAATTAGTTCCTAGTCGATTGGGCCGTCAAAATGAGCATAAGGCCGCCCGAGCTCGAGACTAGTATTTGCGATGCGAAGTACCATGTTTCATTGGTAGGGAACATTGTGATGTTCTGAGCATGTAGATAGATAGTGACCTGGTGATCTATCGAACTACCCTCGTTCGGACATTCCAAGTGGTTACCATTTGTCGAGTGGATAAGTCCGAGGTCTTGGTTGTACTGATTAGTCCTCACGACTCGAAACGTCATTGAGACTCTACATGATATGCGTCTCACTTTGACTCATTTGCCGACTCACTTGGGGTCAACAGGCGGCGGGATTGGGTGAGACCCCGATGCATGTAGGAGTCGATGCATCGTTGTCGAGGATTCACCGCTCGCAGACATGCATGGATATCCTATGCTATCTGAGGGGATAATAGTGTATAAATCTCTGGCCAGAGTACTAGAAGTGTTTTAGGTAAATGGGTTTACCTAGTTACACTCGCGATGTAACTATTCGATCTCCAAGATGTATGCATAGCTATCGGATCTATAGCGACTCTCGATTTACCAATGGTCGTTGATCTGATCGGGATATATGGATTGAAAGGACCGTACTGTACGCTAACCACGACCAACTGGTTCTTGCAGGCATTATCAGTGATACCTAGGGGATCATGGGGCGATGTTGCTAGACGTTCTTACCATGATCCGGTTGGGAAAGTCCGGAATTGTGATTCCAGAGCCACAATGGTTGTGGGCCCACGGCTAACTGTATCCATGAACCATTGAGGGTAACACAAGTACTGGATTCGAGATTCCCGCACGGATACTGAGCTCAATGTGTTGAGCATGGGAAGAGGATTTTGGGGAGTGCGACTTCCTAAAAGTCAACAGGGGTCAAATCGTGATTTCCGCTGTTGAGGGGCAAAACGGACATTTTGCACTGGGCTTCTGAAAAATGGTTTTTCACATCATAACGTTCAGTTTTGGAAACTGAGTCGATCGGTCCGATCTGATCGTCGATCGGATTTGTGATGAAACCGCAATGAATTAAACGAACCGAATGTTCATATATGGACTTGGGCCTGACCCAAGTCCAATGGGCCGGTTCAAGCCCAAGTATATTTAATATATACTAATATGTGATTAGGGCTAATTCATTGTAACACATCTCATACACTACTTACCATAGCTCCAAACTGCCGCCCCCTCCTCTCTTTAATATCGTCGCCGCCCCTCGCCGGAATTTGTTCCGGCCAACTTTTCGAGGAGTTTCCGTCCGCGCTGATCTTGTCAGGCCTTCTAGTGCAGGCTGACGAAGGAGTCTCCCTTTCGGTCGTGGACCTGATAGACGTAATCTAGCGCCGCCTACCGTGAAGAGCCGGTCTTCTTGTAATTCCGGTTGGAGCCAGGCGCAAGTCGCTAGCAAGGTAACACCCCGAGAAACACCCTATGAATGGTTCATATTGTGTTAATATTGAATTGTATTGAACGTTTCCCGGCCTAATTTTTGTTCTTTCGCTGCCTCGCCGGGAGACGGGATCCGGATCCGCCACGGTTCTCCAACAGTGGTATCAGAGCTATGGCTCGGATCCTTCAATACAATTGTTGCCATATTGTATCTAATGTCTCGATTTTTCAGATCAAACAAAAATTTTTGGGCTGGAACCTCCTCGCGGCGGCGACCCACCGCGGGCACGAACACGCGCGGTACATGCGCGCTGGCCGCTCATGGCTGTCGTTCGCTGGGCGCTGGCCTCGCGCACATGTTTGCGCGGTGGTCGAACTGCGGCCCGCGGCCGTGCGCCTGGATTGGCACGGCGATGCGCAGCGTCGCGTGCGGCCTGCTGCCGTGCGATGGGCGACTAGAGGCAACCTGCCTTGCGCAAATCGTTGCGCGATGGTGCTGCTGGATGCGCCACTCTCGAGCGCAACTTTATGGAAGGTACCGCGCTTGGCGCGGCGGCGTGCGGCCATGCGTCGCACGCAATGTTGGTGGCGGCCGCCGCCGTGCGGCCGTCGTCCGACGAATCTCCGCCGTCGTTGCGACGGCTGAATTTTGCTTCTAGGTTTAGTTCGGGCCTGTCCCGGGCAGCCCATGAAGTATTCGGGCCGATATTCGATATCTGGCCGATTTTGGTCAATTTTGAAATTTTGAGATTTTTGGGTCCAAAATTGTTTTTCGCCCAATATGATGCAATTAAAATAGTGAAATGCGATTTTAATTGTAAAATATGATTTTATAATGAAATATGATGTTAGGTGTATGCGATAGGTTTTTATGATTTCGGTTTGTAAGTATTATCGATTATCATTTTAAGTGGGCCTGTTTGTGGCCCGTTCCCACCCCTTGAAAAATGTATCCCTTATCTATCATGGTATATTTAAATATAAATTACTAGATTTAGTGGGAGGACATCCGAAGACGATGGACAATGACGATCAAGGATATTGAAGACCGAAGATCTGTAAAACCTGAAGCATTGTAATAGGATTGCATTGCATGTTGCATTACCCCTAGGATTGGACCCAGGTCCGTGGCTGGCAACCACGGACCGCATAGCTCTCGCGATCGATCATCCCAATGTTAATATATGTGATATATAGTTAGATGAATCCGCATGTTTTAAATATGATTTAAAATATATTGCATGAGACCAAAGTTTTCAAAAATAAAATCCCTCGTTTTAAATATGATTTAAAACTAATATCAAGATAAATGTTTATTCGATAAAGTAAAGGGAATTTAAATTTGTTTAAATTATCCCTACCTTCCATCAACAATGGGTGTACGCCGATGCTACCTGTATACATGGCCCGGCTCATATTATTGAGGGGGTCCTGTATGCCGGAAAGCTGTCCACGTCATTGACAATTGTTGTGAGTCGGTTGGAACTCCCTTTAACGTTGGCTCATATTATTGGGGACGTTAAGGGGACCGTCCTTCACGATTCAACATTGATGGGTCATCTTGACACGTGATAGTAAACGGCGTCATATTATTGGGCTCTTACTGGACGTGAGGTGAATACATGGAGGTTGCACCGGTTGCAATCGGAAACTACCTTTTTGGGGTCATGGATGGCTGATATTATTCGGGTCCATGATTGCTTGATTGGGCTCTGTGTACCCACTAAAGAAACTTGCTTTCTCGATTTCATTAGAGGGTGGTGAAATCGTTAAAATAGTGGGAGGGTAATTCATAAAACTTAACGACCTTGTTTTATGTCTTAGCGATTATTTTATATATAGTTAGTGATGATTGTCTGTTTTCTTTCAGTATTATTGCTTATACAATGTCTTCGTTCAAAAACCCACTCGCTGCTATACTGGATAGCAACAAGTTCACCGGTCTGAACTACCAAGTCTGGCTCCGCAACCTCAACCTTGTCTTGGCTTCGGAGAAACTTCTTTATATGATAGAGAAGTGCCCTCCGAAGGAAGCACCTGCCGATATCAGCCCTGAGGAGCTGGTTACGCTTAAACAATGGTGGGACGACGAGGTTAAAGCTCGATGCTATGTGATGGCGTCGATGTCCAATGAAATGCAACGGCGCTTTGAGAAGACAAAGTATGCTGCTGACATACTTTTTCATCTCAAAGAACTGTACGGGGAGAACTATCGACATGAGAGGTTCACGGCTGTCAAGGAGCTTTTGACGAGCCGCATGCGCGATGGGACTTCGGTCTGCGAGCATGGGGTTCGTATGATTGGGCTCGTTGAAAAGCTGTCGGGCCTTGATATCACACTTCCACACGAGCTGTCTGTGGATGTGCTTCTCCTCTCACTGCCTGCTGCATTCGACCCCTTTGTGGTCAAATTCAACATTAACAAGCTGGCAGCCACCCTTGAAGAGGTGGTTAACATGCTTGTAGTGTTTGAAGGAACCATAAAGAAGGACAAACCCGTCCTCCTTATGGGCTCTTCTGCGAAGAAGGGGCCCAGACGCAAGGGAAAGAAGCGTTCTGCCCCTGCGAAGGAGGAAAAGCCCACCAAGAAGCCAAAGGCAAAGGCTTCCAAGCCGAACAAGTCTGAGGATGTTTGCCACCACTACCACAAGCCTGGGAATTGGAGGAGGAACTGCAAGGAGTACCTCGAGCAGTTGCGAACTGCAAAAGGAATGTTCTACATAGAAATAAATATGTCTCTAAATTCGACTTCTTGGGTACTTGATACCGGATGTGGATCTCATATCTGCAATGATTTGCAGGTGATGACAAGAAGCCGACGTCTTAGAGAGGGTGAGACCCACTTGAGGCTTGGCAATGGAGCGAAGAGTTGCTGCAGTAGCTATAGGAGACAACAACGATTAAAGAAACACGATAACTTGAACCCAGCACAACTTTGGCACGCTAGGCTAGGTCATATTTCTCTAAATAGGATGAACAAGTTAGTTAGGAGTGACATGTTTGATCTGTCAGACATTAACTCCCTACCGACTTGTGAGTCTTGTCTCAAGTGAAAGATGACTAAGCAACCCATCAAGGGCAAGGGTGAGCGTGCTCAAGGCCTATTGGATTTGATCCATACTGATGTGTGTGGTCCATTTAGTATTGGTACTAAATACGGTCACACATACTTCATCACCTTTACCGACGATTACTTTAGGTATGGGTACTTGTACTTGATGAAGCACAAGTCTGAATCCTTTGAAAGGTTCAAAGAATTCAAGGCTGAAGTAGAACTAGGCAAAAGTATTAAAGTACTTCGATCTGATCGAGGTGGTGAATACTTAAGTGCTGAATTTCAAGACTATCTAAAAGAGAATGGGATTCTCGCACAGTGGACCCCTTCGGCCACACCACAGCTCAATGGTGTAGCGGAGCATCGTAATCGGACCTTGTTGGACATGGTTCGATCTATGATGAGCTTCACTAAACTTCCTACCTCGTTTTGGGGCTATGCGCTCGAAACGGCGGTAAATTTGTTGAACAATGTCCACACCAAGGCAGTGGATAAGACTCCATATGAGATATGGATGGGAAAACCACCCAAATACTCATTTATGAGGATTTGGGATGTCCTTCTTACGTGAAGCAGACAGTGGGAGATAAGCTGGATATGAGATCCATCTTATGCTACTTCATTGGGTATCCAAAGAATTCCATTGGATACTACTTCTACTATCCAAGTGAAACAAAAGTGTTTGTTTCTAGGAATGCCACCTTTATGGAAAGGGAATTTCTACTAGATAGAAATGGTAGAATAGTAGAACTCGAAGAGGTTCGAGAACCAACTGAAGTACCAAGTGAATCTCCTACACCTACAGAGCCAATACCAGAAATGGTCGCACCTAGGAGATCCGAAAGGGTTCCTAGGGCTCCTGAGAGATATGGTTTTCTCCTTGAAAATGATCAAGGTGATCAAGTTGTTGGATCTGATCCAAGAACTTTCAAGGAGGCAATTTCCGATGCAGATTCTAATTTGTGGCTTGAAGCAATGCAGTCTGAGTTTGACTCAATGCATGCTAACCAAGTTTGGACTCTTGTTAATCCTCCCGAAGGAATTGTTCCTATTGGGTGTAAATGGATATACAAGAGGAAACTTGGGCCTGATGGTAAGGTAATGACCTACAAGGCACGACTGGTCGCGAAAGGTTATACTCAAAGTCAAGGTGTTGACTATGATGAAACCTTCTCGCCAGTCGTGATGTTCAAGTCAATTATAATCTTATTAGCCATAGCCGCATGGTACGACTATGAGATATGGCAAATGGATGTGAAAAATGCGTTCCTTAATGGAAACATTAAGGAAGAGATCTATATGACGCAGCCTGAGTGTTTCACATCTATGGCAAATGGATGTGAAAAATGCGTTCCTTAATGGAAACATTAAGGAAGAGATCTATATGACGCAGCCTGAGTGTTTCACATCTGTTGGAAGCGAGCATAAGGTATGCAAGCTTCAGAGATCGATCTACGGTCTCAAACAAGCATCGAGGAGTTGGAACCTGAGATTCGATGAAACAATTAAGGAATTTGGTTTCATCAAGAATCCCGAGGAGCCATGCGTATACAAGAAGGTAGTTAAAAGCGCTGTGACATTCCTCGTACTTTATGTTGATGACATTCTACTCATTGGGAATGATGTAGGAATGCTACAGTCAACTAAAGTCTGGTTGTCTAGTAGATTCTCGATGATGGACATGGGTGAAGCATCCTATATTCTTGGAACACATCTATCGGGATAGATCGAAACGGATGCTCGGACTCACCCAGGCCACCTACATCGATACCATACTTAAGAGGTTCTCTATGGAAGAGTCCAAGAGAGGACACCTACCTATGTGCCACGGGGTCACTCTATATAAGTCTATGTGTCTGAACACTGATGAGGAGATAGAGAGTATGACACGTGTGCCATATGCCTCGGCAATAGGTAGTATTATGTATGGCATGATCTCGACTAGACTGGATGTCGCATATGCTCTGAGTGTCACGAGCCGCTACCAGGCCAATCCCGGCCAATTGCATTGGAAGGCTGTGAAAGATATTCTTAAGTACTTGCGAAGGACTAAGAATATGTTCATGGTCTATGGGGGTGGTGAACTGAAACTGGAAGGCTACACTGATTCTAGCTTCCAGTGTGACGTGGATGATTCGAAGTCAACCTCTGGATTTGTATTCATGCTCAATGGAGGTGCTGTCTCTTGGAAGAGTTCCAAGCAAGACACCATCACGGATTCAACCACTGAGGATGAGTACATCGCAGCATCATCTGCTGCTAAGGAGGCGGTTTGGATAAGGAATTTCGTCCAAGAGTTGGGCGTCATTCCTGATGGAGTTGGTCCAGTCCCGGTGTACTGCGACAACACGAGTGCCGTTGCGCAAGCAAAGGAGCCTAGGTCTCACCAAAGATCCAAACATATACTGAGAAATACCACATAATCCGGGATATTGTGGCTAGAGGTGACATATCAGTTGAGAGAGTCGCCTCTGCGGACAACGTTGCTGATCCACTTACGAAGCCCTTGCCAGGACCGTTGTTTGAAAAACATCACGAAACAATGGGACTGCGTCTGATGAGTAGTTGGCTTTAGGGAAAGTGGGAGATTGTTAGAGTAGATGCCCAACTAGCCAACTTGTGGCGTGTGGGTTTATAGACTCTTGTATATGACAATCTTTATGTATGATATTCGCATTTATTTATGGCATTCTTTACTTTCATTGTGTTATATGATGATTAACAATTACGTTGAGTAAAGACCTAGAATGCACTATAGTGTATGTTAGATGTGATAGTGGGTATGACGGCTATCATGAAACACATCTAATAGTCACTGTGTATTCTGAATTAGTTCCTAGTCGATTGGGCCGTCAAAATGAGGATAAGGCCGCCCGAGCTCGAGACTAATATCTGTGATGCGAAGTACCATGTTTCATTGGTAGGGAACATTGTGATGTTCTGAGCATGTAGATAGATAGTGAACTGGTGATCTATCGAACTACCATCGTTCGGACTTTCCAAGTGGTTACCATTTGTCGAGTGGATAAGTCCGAGGTCTTGGTTGTACTGATTAGTCCTCACGACTCGAAACGTCATTGAGACTCTACAAGATAGGCGTCTCACTTTGACTCGTTTGCCGACTCACTTGGGATCATCAGGCGGCGGGATTGGGTGAGACCCCGATGCATGTAGGAGTCGATGCATCGTTGTCGAGGATTCACCGCTCACAGACATGCGTGGATATCCTATGCTATCTGAGGGGATAATAGTGTATAAATCTCTGGCCAGAGTACTAGAAGTGTTTTAGGTAAATGTTACCTAGTTACACTCGCGATGTCACTATTCGATCTCCAAGATGTATGCATAGCTATCGGATCTATAGCGACTCTCGATTTACCAATGGTCGTTGATCTGATTGGGATATATGGATTGAAAGGACCGTACTGTACGCTAACCACGACCAACTGGTTCTTGAAGGCACTATCAGTCATACATAGGGGATCATGGGGCGACGTTGCTAGACGATCTTACCATGATCCGGTTGGGCAAGTCCGGAATTGTGATTCCGGAGCCACAATGGTTGTGGGCCCACGGCTAGCTGTATCCCTGAACCATTGAGGGTC
The DNA here is from genome assembly GCA_001598015.1 of Dorcoceras hygrometricum. Classification (NCBI taxonomy): domain Eukaryota; kingdom Viridiplantae; phylum Streptophyta; class Magnoliopsida; order Lamiales; family Gesneriaceae; genus Dorcoceras; species Dorcoceras hygrometricum. Next base: position 58,889 of record KV015578.1, read on the forward strand.
ACACAAGTACTGGATTCGAGATTCCAACACGGATACTGAGCTCAATGTGTTGAGAATGGGAAGAGGATTTTGGGGAGTGCGACTTCCTAAAAGTCAACAGGGGTCAAATCGTGATTTCCGCTGTTGAGGGGCAAAACGGTCATTTTGCACTGGGGTTCTGAAAAATGGTTTTTCACATTATAATGTTCAGTTTTGGAAACTGAGTCGATCGGTCCAATCTGATCGTCGATCGGAGTTGTGATGAAACTGCAATGAATTAAACGAACCGAATGTTCATATATGGACTTGGGCCTGACCCAAGTCCAATGGGCCGGTTCAAACCCAAGTATATTTAATATATACTAATATGTGATTAGGGCTAATTCATTGTAACACATCTCATACACTACTAACCCTAGCTCCAAACCGCCGCCCCCTCCTCTCTTTAATATCGCCGCCTTGCGCCGCCGCCTTGCGCCGCCGCGGCGTCGCCGCCCCTCACCGGAATTTGTTCCGGCCAACTTTTCGAGGAGTTTCCGTTCGCGCTGATCTCGTCAGGCCTTCTAGTGCAGGCTGACTAAGGAGTCTCCCTTCCGGTCGTGGACCTGATAGACGTAATCTACCGCCGCCTACCGTGAAGAGCCGGTCTTCTTGTAATTTCGGTTGGAGCCAGGCGCAAGTCGCCAGCAAGGTAACACCCAGAGAAACACCCTATGAATGGTTCACATTGTGTAATATTGAATTGTATTGAACGTTTCCCGGCCTAATTTTGTCTTCCGCTGCCTCGCCGGGAGACGGGATCCGGATCCGCCACGGTTCTCCAACACCTGGCTCACCACTTCTAGACCAAACATCGCTCTAAACTCGGTCGATGAAACGAATTTTCACCACTTTTTCCCATTTTTGCCTATTTTCTTTAAATTTTTTATTTCTTAAAATCAAGACTAAAAGGGACTAACTAAAATCAATTTTGACTTCAAAAAAATCAATTTGGGACTTATTAAAATCGATTTTGACTTTTAAAATCAATTTAAATCAATTTTGACCTCGAAAGCCGATTTTGAGCAAAAGACGATTTTGACCAAATTATATCCCCAAATCGATTTTAACTCCAATAAAATACCAAAGGCCCTAATTTTTACTAAAAACTTAAAATTAAACATAACTTAAATTATTTAAAAGGATTGACTCAATTTGAACTTCTGGCTAATTTCTTTAAAATTGGACATTTGACACATTAATTAAAATAACCGGTCCATAATTAAAATAAACTTGACCCCATTTTAAAATATTTGACTCGAGACTCGATGAACCGATCCGTTCCAAACGAACCAGCCAAAATCGGTTCAGTCAGACCGAACCATAGCAATTTAAACCCTAAATCGAAAATCACACACACACGCAAGCGCGCAGCCACGACCAGCCACCGACATTGCATTCTTTCTCCCTGCTCCGGCCACCACTGGCCGGAGCCTCACTGGCTGGACCACCCTCAGGTCCATGCAGTTCCAACGGTACCAGCCATGATCCCTGTCGTGGACCACACAGGGCGCACGATCAATGGGAAGGCGGCGCACCGCGCTGCGCAGAAAACACACAGCACGTGGTGTTCGTTCTCTAGCCACCGGTTCGACCACTAACTCCCATCTTTTGTGAGGATTGAGAAATTCTAATCGTGATTAATCAGTTCGTAGGATTATTCATTGGATTTTGAGTTGTCAAATTTCTCTAAGTGTTAGAAATCAGACGCAGCGCAAGTATAAGAAGCAGACGTAGCGAATTTTGGCGAAGTCTGTCAGCAGCAAGCTCCTGTAGCGAAAGTCAACGCGGGTAAATAGTACTGTAGCTCGCGTCTGGTGAATTTTGGAAATCAGTAGAGATGACGTGAGCATGACGTCTTGTGTTGCGTCTGGCAGTAGTTGCGCTTGTGATGCTTGCTGCTGGCAGCAGGCACACAATTGTGAGAGTGATCGAGGAAGCGACACGTGTTTGGTTTGAAGAACCAGTCGTTGATGAGAAGCGACGTCGTTTGATTAAGTGGAAACGCTGCGTTTTGAGTATTGCGTCTGGTACCAGTAGCGAGGGATCTGTTGCATTGTTTAATCCAGTCGCGAGGTATCTGTTGACAGATAGGATGACGTAGGCCATGCGACGTCGTTTTGTTGGTTACGCTTGAGTCTGGGTTGTTTTAAGAGATATCTGTTGCCAGCTGGTGGAGCGCTGCGGCGTCGTTTTGTTTAGTAGGAACGGTGTCCTTTTGGATGTTCCTTGAGAATGCAACGACTGGTTGTTGCGTCTGGTTTTGTTGTGGGCAACGACTGGTTTCTGTTGACAGATATCTACTGTTTCCGTCGTCTGGTTATTTTGCGAACAACAGCTGTTGGATTTAAAGGTTATATATAGAAGTGTTGATTGACACTTAGAATTATTCTGAACCCGATATTTCTTATCTCTATCTTCAAACCGTCATTAGATACTGTTCACCGTGACTTATTCCCGTCGATTGCCACTGTTATCCGCCGATGATTTGAGCGATTTTGGTAGCGCTGGAATCTCTATGACTTGATCTTTCGATTGTTACCTATTAAAGCTGTGGAACGACCTTGGAGAAGATCGCGAAGCTGCTGATTTCTTCGTACAGTAGAAACCGATAGTTCTTCCGCTAGTTCCAGCTGTTGGGTAAGAAATTCCTACCGTTATAAGCGTAGTATTAGATGCTAGTACTTTGTTTAGAAGTAGAACCAGAGATTAGGTTCTTGACCGTAGGAATTGCTACTGAGAAGTTTTGATTCGAACTAGACATGAGTTGATTATTGATTTTCTTTAACAGATTTGAGGTTCTGGACAGCTTCTGTCGTGGTTGAGGATATCAGGTGAAAGCTGGTTTGCACTGTTGGTATTGCCGTGCCTTCGAAATTCTGTTGAGGTAGAATTCAGTGATTGAAGGTACGAATTGAGCAGTTCGTAACAGCTTTGAGCATGGCTATAATTCGGGTTATGAATTGCTGTTATGTGTTTACGTGAGGCAAGCATGATGAATTGATTGATTATATGTCTTGTTTCATGTACTGTGAATTGTATGCATTCGAATTGAATAGTATGCATTCTGAATTGAATATTGATTGGCATACATGCATACATCTTGAGCCTGATTGACAGATTGATTGATGACCCGATTGAAAGCCACGTTGTGACTGGCCGACTGATGAGTTGTGCCTGAAAAGTCCAACGCTATCATCGGAGTGGTGAATATCGGATTCGAGTGTCTACCACTGAGCTGTGATGAGCTGACGGGCTCCGAAGATCACGGACCGATGATTTCCCCGGTTGATACACCGTGCGGGTATAGAGGCTGATTGAGTTGATTGCCAGTTGATACACTGGTCTAGCTATCCGATCCTTGATAACCTCATGCATTTCATAGCATCGATTATGGCATGTTGCATGATTAGCTGTTTTGATTGCTCTTCGTACTGAGGCTTGACCTCGTATTTGTTTTCCTGCTTTTGTGTTGTTTGGGTCTGCGTTACCCACTTGCAGGATCTTCAGGTAACCAAGCGGGACAGAGTGGAGGTTCAGCTGGTGTATCCCCGTTCCCATGAGTCCCGGTTATTTTATTATGTATCGAACCCGGGGAATGCCCCGTGTCATATGTATTTTGGGGATCTGTATTTGAATTGACAATTGATCTGATTTATATGAGTTTGAGTCAACTCTTATTTTTATTATGAATATTTTGAATGATGTTTTAAGTTCAGGCCCAATTATATTTCGAAAATTTTTAAGCCCGATTTTACGCTTCCGTGATTATGTACTTAATTGTGCTCTAATCTTATGTGATTGGCATGGGGCCTGACATTTTTGGTATCAGAGCCTAAACTGGGATAAGCTCGATTTCTTTTGATCACACTCGAGTCTAGGCACAGAGTTTTGATTTGATTTTGATTGACTCGGTGACTTATGTGATCTTTTATCAATCTATGTGATATACCTATATGCTGTGAGATCTTACCTCTAGAATTATTTAGATGCCGCCGAGAAGAGGAAGTGTTAGGACGACTAGACGTACTGTGGAGGAGTCTAGGGCAGGTAGTGATGATGATGTTCATCAGGTTGAGGATGTTACTAGACAGATAGGCGAGATGGAGTTGGTCCTAGCTAGGTTTCAGCGGACGAACCCTCCGACGTTTTCTGCAGCAGAGGGTGGTGCGATGGCTGAGGCTTGGTTAGCTCAGATGGAGGAGTTGTTTGATACTCTGAAGTACGCTCCCGAGAAGAGACTGAAGCTGACGGTGCTGCAACTGAGAGACAATGCGCAGCGCTGGTGGAGGGGTACTTATCGTATCCTTCTTGATAGTGGGGCTGTGATCAACTGGGAGAGCTTCTGTGAGGCGTTCAGACAGGAGTATACCCCGGATTCTTTTTATAACAGACGGGAGCGGGAGTTCGATAATCTGAAGCAGGGCAGCATGCGAGTGGCTGAGTATGCCCGACAGTTTTCTGCGCTTTTGGTCTATGTGCCACACGTTGCCAACCAAGAGAGAACGAAGAGGAACAAATTTCTGAAGGGCTTGAGGCCTGATCTGTACCGGATGGTTTTGTCTGGGTCACCTGCGACCTATATTGATGCAGTGAACC
>KV015578.1:69434-92217 GCA_001598015.1 Dorcoceras hygrometricum
TAGCGAATTTTGGCGAAGTCTGTCAGCAGCAAGCTCCTGTAGCGAAAGTCAACGCGGGTCAATAGTACTGTAGCTCGCGTCTGGTGAATTTTGGAAATCAGTAGAGATGACATGAGCGTGACGTCTTGTGTTGCGCCTGGCAGTAGTTGCGCTTGTGATGGTTGCTGCTGGCAGCAGGCGCGCAATTGTGAGAGTGATCGAGGAAGCGACACGTGTTTGGTTTGAAGAACCAGTCGCTGATGAGAAGCGACGTCGTTTAATTAAGTGGAAACGCTGCGTTTTGAGTATTGCGTCTGGTACCAGTAGCGAGGGATCTGTTGCATTGTTTAATCCAGTCGCGAGGTATCTGTTGATAGATAGGATGACGTAGGCCATGCGACGTCGTTTTGTTGGTTACGCTTGCGTCTGGGTTGTTTTAAGAGATATCTATTCTCAGCTGGGGGGGCGCTGCAGGGTCGTTATAAGTGGAAACGCTGCGTTTTGAGTATTGCGTCTGGTACCAGTAGCGAGGGATCTGTTGCATTGTTTAATCCAGTCGCGAGGTATCTGTTGATAGATAGGATGACGTAGGCCATGCGACGTCGTTTTGTTGGTTACGCTTGCGTCTGGGTTGTTTTAAGAGATATCTATTGTCAGCTGGTGGAGCGCTGCAGCGTCGTTTTGTTTAGTAGGAACGGTGTCGTTTTGGATGTTCCTTGAGAATGAAACGATTGGTTGTTGCGTCTGGTTTTGTTGTGGGCAACGACTAGTTTCTGTTGACAGATATCTACTGTTTCCATCGTCTGGTTATTTTGCGAACAGCAGCTGTTGGATTTAAGGGTTATATATAGAAGTGTTGATTGACACTTAGAATTATTCTGAACCCGAAATTTCATATCTCTATCTTCAACCCCTCGTTAGCTACTGTTCATCGTGACTTATTCCCGTCGATTGCCGCCTTTCTCCACCGATGATTTGAGCGATTTTGGTGGCGCTGGAATTTATGTGACTTGCTCTTTTGATTTTTACCCATTTGAAGTTGTGGAACGACCTTGGAGAAGATCGCGAAGCTGCTGATTTCTTCGTACAGTGGAAACCAATAGTTCTTCCGCTAGTTCCAGCTGTTGGGTAAGAAATTCCTACCGTTCTAAGCGTAGTATTAGATGCTAGTACTTTGTTTAGAAGCAGAACCGGAGATTAGGTTCTTGACCGTAGGAATTGCTACTGAGAAGTTCTGATTCGAACTAGACATGAGTTGATTGTTGAGTTTCCTTAATAGATTTGAGGTTCTGGACAACTTCTGCCATGGTTGAGGATATCAGGTGAAAGCTGGTTTGCACTGTTGGTATTTCCGTGCCTTTGAAATTCTGTTGAGGTAGAATTCAGTTGATTGAAGGTACGAATTGAGCAGTTCGTAACAGCTTTGAGCATGGCTATAATTCGGGTTATGAATTGCTGTTATGTGTTTACATGAGGCAAGCATGATGAATTGATTGATTATATGTCTTGTTTCATGTACTGTGAATTGTATGCATTTGAATTGAATAGTATGCATTTTGAATTGAATATTGATTGGCATACATGCATACATCTTGAGCCTGATTGACAGATTGATTGATGACCCGATTGAAAGCCACGTTGTGACTGGCCGACTGATGAGTTGTGCCTGAAAAGTCCAACGCTATCATCGGAGTGGTGACTACCGGATTCGAGTGTCTACCACCGAGCTGTGAAGAGCTGACGGGCTCTAAATATCACGGACCGATGATTTCCCCGGTTGATACACCGTGCGGGTATAGAGGCTGATTGAGTTGATTGCCAGTTGATACACTGGTCTAGCTATCCGATCCTTGATAACCTCATGCATTTCATAGCATCGATTATGGCATGTTGCATGATTAGCTGTTTTGATAGCTCTTCGTACTGAGGCTTGACCTCGTATTTGTTTTCCTGCTTTTGTGTTGTTTGGGTCTGCGTTACCCACTTTCAGGATCTTCAGGTAACCAAGCTGGACAGAGTGGAGGTTCAGCTGGTAGATCCCCGTTCCCATGAGTCCCAATTATTTTATTATGTATCGAACCCGAGGAATGCCCCGTGTCATATGTATTTTGGGGATCTGTATTTGAATTGACAATTGATGTTACCTGTTTTATATGAGTTTGAGTCAACTCTTATTTTTATTATGAATATTTTGAATGATGTTTTAAGTTCAGGCCTAATTATGTTTCGAAAATTTTTAAGCCCGATTTTACGCTTCCGTGATTATGTGCTTAATTGTGCTCTAATCTTGTGTGATTAGTAGGGGGCCTGACATTTTTGGGTCACTCCTAGCCCTCCCTAGGACTCCCATGAACCTCCTGAGATCGAGACATGACCCCTAAGGCAGCCTCTCGACCAAAGTCATGCAATGAAAATCGAAAAAAGTCATGGTGCTCCATGAGGTATGCATGGATCATGAACAAAGATGTATAGATTCGAAATAATCACATAAAATCAAATAATATTTTCATGAAAACCGAATACTATGATTTAAATGGCGAGGAAAAAGAATTGATATCACATTCCTGGGTTGAAGAAGACGTAGATCTGCGAGGTATGGACGTTTTAGACACGAGAACGGGGCGCCGTCGGATTTGGATCACCAAGCTCCTTAAAAGTCTGAATATTTTCGAAAGTTTGTGTGCTAATGGAGTGGAGAGGACGGCTGGTTGTGTGGAGAGGAGGCTAGGTTTGTGTAAACTTGTGTTTAAGGAATAATGAAAGTGCCTATAATGACCCCTATGGATTTAAATTAAAGAAGTACAAGCTTGCCCCTATAATTAGATTAAAAAGGTGTTTAAAACTCATCGTTGGGCTTTAAAGATTACAAAATTTCGAAATCTAGGCCTCCTAATAATTTAAAATGCCTTAAAACTCAATATACCAGCCCGTATAGGTGAAAAACGGGTTCCCCTCCAAAATAATTATAAAAATCCCAATTTCCAAAAATATTTTCTTAAACTAAAATAAATTCATTCTTAAAAATCTCATAACTAAAAATCTCAAATTATTTTCATTCCGGTCGACCCTAATCTCGTCTACGCGTCCGTAGCTCAAGCAGGCTGAAAAATAACACATGCATACCATGCAACATAAAATCATAAATAAATCATATAAAATGGCATGTGACCATCTAAAATATTTTCCCCCTAGTCATGCACTCATTTCTACGTAATCTGGATTTCGGGGCGTTACAGCTAAGTTTTGCAAGTGCGAATTTTGGTTGGATAGAGTAGTGTTTCTGGGTCATGTCATTTCAGCTAATGGTTTGTCTGTTGATACCAGTAAGGTAGAAGCTGTTGTGAACTGGGAACGTCCCAAGAATGTGTCAGAGATTCGTAGCTTTTTGGTATTGGCTAGCTATTATCGCCGCTTAATCGAGGGATTCTCTAGTATAGCTAAGCCTATGACGCAGTTGACCCAGAAATACAAGAGATTTGTTTGGACTGAGCAATGTGAGAACAAATTTCAGTTGCTCAAAGAGAAGCTAACCACAGCGATAGTGTTGGATTTGCCTTCAGGTTCCAGGGGTTTTGTGGTTTGTTCAGATGCTTCGCTTAATGAATTGGGTTGTGTTTTGATGCAGAATGGTCGAGTCATTGCATATGCCTCTCATCAGTTGAAACCGTATGAGACTCGATACCCACTTCATGATTTAGAGTTGACAGCAGTGGTGTTTTCCTTGAAGATTTGGCGCCACTATCTGTACGGCGAACAATTTGTGGTGTATACAGACCACAAGAGTCTTCAGTATCTTTTCTCTCAGTCAGATTTGAACATGATACAACGGAGATGAATGGATCTGCTTAAGGATTTTGATTGCGAGATTCAATATCAACCTGGGAAAGTGATTGTAGTTGCTGATGCACTTAGCAGTAAGGCTCAAGTAGCGATGCTTGCATTGTTGCAGATTTTGAAAATTCATGAGAATCTGAGCACTACTGGTTGGCGTTTATACCCAGGTGAGGACTATGTTGTGGTGTCTTCTTTTCAAGTTGAGCCACAGATTGTTTCAGATATTAGGGCAGCTCAAAGAACAGTTTCGTATATCCATGAGCTTAAGCTGAAGACTCGAGCTGGACAGTTGGAGGATTATTCTGTCACGTCTTATTGGTGTTTGAGATTTCGTGGCAGGTTGGTAGTGCCAAGTCTGATTGATTTGAAGGAGGAGATCTTGAAAGAAGCTCACTGTAGTAGACACAGTGTTCATACTGGTGCAAGGAAGATGTACCATGTCTTAAAACCGCATTTTGGTGGGCAGGTTTGAAGAGCGATGTTGCTGGTTTTGTCGCTCGTTTCCTGAATTGTCAGCAAGGTAAGGCAGAAAGGATGAGATCGTGTGGTTTATTACAGAGTATAGAGGTTCCCCAATGGAATTGGGAGCACGTAGCTATGGATTTTTTAACCCATTTGCCTCGTTCCCCCAATGGAATTGGGAGCACGTAGCTATGGATTTTTTAACCCATTTGCCTCGTTCCAGCAGAGGTTGTGATGCTATCTGAGTTGTGATAGACAGACTTTCGAAGTTAACTCACTTCATTCCCTACAATATTGTTGGGAAAGCGGTGCGGATCCGGATCCCGTCTCCCGGCGGCGCAGCGGAAGTTTAAAATTAAGCGCCGAGAAACGTTCAATACAATACAAACAGCACTATAAACCATTCATAGGGCGTTTCTCTGGGTGTTACCTCGCTGGCGACAGGCGCCTGGCTCCAACCAGAATCACAGGGAGACTGGCTCTTCATGGTAGGTGGCGGTAGATTACGTCTAATCAGGTCCACGACCAGAAGCAAGGTTCCTTCGTCAGCCTGCACTAGAAGGCCTGACGAGATCAGCACGGACGGAAACTCCTCGAAAAGTTGATCGGAACAAGTCCGATCACTTAGCGGCGGCGGCGGCGGCGATGGTGGTGGCCGGCGACGGCGGCGGCTTTGGGAGAGGAGGGGGCGGCCAACTATGGTAAAGCGTCTAGCAACATCTCCCCATGATCCCCTAGGTATCACTGATAGTGCCTGCAAGAACCAGTTGGTCGTGGTTAGCGTACAGTACGGTCCTTTCAATCCATATATCCCGATCAGATCAACGACCATTGGTGAATCGAGAGTCGCTAGAGATCCGATAGCTATGCATACATCTTGGAGATCGAATAGTGACATCGTGAGTGTAACTAGGTAAGCCCATTTACCTAAAACACTTCTAGTACTCTGGCCAGAGATTTATACACTATTATCCCCTCAGATAGCATAGGATATCCACGCATGTCTCGAGAGTCGCTAGAGATCCGATAGCTATGCATACATCTTGGAGATCGAATAGTGACATCGTGAGTGTAACTAGGTAAGCCCATTTACCTAAAACACTTCTAGTACTCTGGCCAGAGATTTATACACTATTATCCCCTCAGATAGCATAGGATATCCACGCATGTAAGGGAGCGGTGAATCCTCGACAACGAAGCATCGACTCCCACATGCATCGGGGTCTCACCCAACCCCGCCGCCTAATGACCCCAAGTGAGTCGGAAAACGGGTCAAAGTGAGACGCCTATCATGTAGAGTCTCAATGACGTTTTGAGTCGTGAGGACTAATCAGTACAACCAAGACCTCGGACTTATCCACTCGACAAATGATAACCACTTGGAAATTCCGAACGAGGGTTGTTCGATAGATCACCAGGTCACTATCTATCTGCATGCTCAGAACATCACAATGTTCCCTACCAATGAAACATGGTACTTCGCATCGCAGATACTAGTCTCAAGCTCGGGCGGCCTTATCCTCATTTTGACGGCCCAATCAACTAGGAACTAAGAATACACAGTGACTATTAGATGTGTTTCATGATAGCCGTCATACCCACTATCACATCTAACATACAATATGGTGCATTCTAGGTCTTTATCCAACACAATTGTTAACATTATATAAACATAATGAAGATAAAGAATGCCATAAACAAATGCGAATATCATATATAAAGACTGTCATATACAAGAGTCTATAAACCCACACGCCACAAGTTGGCTAGTTGGGCATCTACTCTAACAAATATGACGTATTCTTTGAGGAAAATGGCAAAAGTGTAGATAGATTTTGTGGTGCGATTGCATGGAGTGCCTGTATCCATTATTTCAGATCGGGATCCGAGGTTTACTTCCAGATTTTGGAAGAGTTTGCAAACAGCTTTGGGCACCAGATTGGCTATGAGTACTGCTTATCATCCCCAAACTGATGGTCAATCTGAGAGAACTATCCAGACCTTGGAGGATATGTTGCGAGCTGTTGTTATGGATTTCAGTGGTAGCTGGCAGGATTCATTGTCGCTGGTTGAGTTTTCTTATAATAACAGCTACCAAGTGACAATTGGAATTGCACCATTCGAAGCGTTGTATGGGAGGAAGTGTAGGTCGCCAATCTGTTGGGAAGAAGTGGGGGAGAAGCAGCTGTCTTCTCTAGAATTTGTGCAGCAGATGAGAGATCAGGTAGATCTGATTCGACAGCGTGTGAAAGATGCACAAGATCACAAATCCAGCTATGCGAACCGTAGGCGTAGGCCTCTAGAATTTCTGGTTGGAGATAGAGTTTTCTTGAAAGTTTCTCCTTTTAGAAGTGTAATGAGATTTGGTCTCAAGGAAAAATTAGCTCCTCGTTATGTTGGACCTTATGAGATTGTGGAGAGGATCGGTCCATTGACTTATCATTTGTTGTTGCCACCAGATCTGTCCTCATTGCATTATGTGTTTCATGTGTCTATGTTGAAGAAGTATGAGCCAGATCCTTCTCATGTGTTGCTAACTGACGAGGTGGAGCTGGATCGGACTTTGAGCTACGTTGAATATCCCTTGAAGATTTTAGACAGGAAGGAGAAACATCTTAGGAACAAGACCATTCCCCTTGTGATGGTCCAGTGGAGCAAGCATTGTAGATAAGAAGCTACGTGGGAGTTAGTGGAGAAAATGCAACGTGAGTGGCCTCATATGTTTGAGTAGATCTTTCATTAACTCTAGTAGCTAGTTTGCTTGTTGTTGGTTTGCCCTGTTCTCTTGAATTATTGGTTAGAATGTTGCTGGTTGTATTGTGCGTAGCGTGGTTTTACAGCATTGGTTATTTGGTTCAGGTTTGTTCAGTTCTGGAGTTGTTTCTTGATTTCGAGGATGAAATCTTATTTTCAGTGGGGGAGGAATGTGAGACCCGAAAGATTATTGGATTAATTAAGTTAATTAACCGGGTTTAGTATAGACCAAATTTGAGGTGAACAGGTCTGGGATGGACCAGCTTTGAGCTGGTGTGCTTGGTGAGCGTATCGGGTATGTACGCGTGTGTTTATAACAGCTCCGGACAGTCTGCAAGGTAGTAATAAACTTTGGGAGTTGAGAAGTGCTGGTTGGTGACTTTGGCTTCAGCGCTGGTTGATGGTAATCAAGACTGGTGGTCAAATCTGGTTGTCGCAAGCCATTCTGGGTGCGTTAGTTGAATAACCTGTGCAGGTAGCGAAGCGACGTCGTTTGGGAGAAACCAAATTTAAGGTGCGTAAGTTGCTAGTATGGCGTGGACCGGCTTAGTTTGTAATTTGGTGTGGACCAATTTTGGGTTATCTAAACCGGAAGGTAGTGCGATGTCGTTTTGAGTTAACAGTAGGCGCTAGTCAGTATTTGTGTGAGATCTGGTCATCCATATCTGGATAGCGATGTGACGCCGTTTAACAGATTTGGTACTAGCGGGATGACGTCTTCCAGTGGGATAATGGACTTCTGTGCGACGTCGTTTGGAAGAATCTCAAATTTTTTTTTGCGTAGAGTTCAGATCTGGAGTTGTACTCAGATCTGAGTGGGTTTCAGCTTTCAGCCTGTGTTGTCGATGGCTATTGTTCATCAGATTTGGGGGACTTAAGTTGTATATATAGAGGACTTTGACCATTCTTTCGCATTATATTTTCCGACACTTGGAAGATATTTCTTCCCGCAAGCTTACTCTGTCGCGATACCCTAGTTATTGTTCACCCAACCTTATCTTCTTCGATTGCCGGCGGTAGACGACTCCGAGTGAAGCAAGAGTGGTAGCGTTGGATTCCTCTTGCTAAGGTGTTTCATTTTGTACTGCTTTTGGAGGTTGTGATTAGCTAGAAGAGGATCACGGAAGAAGCTACCTTTTGTAGTCTGTTAGCATTTTGGATAGATTTGTCTTTCTGTTCAGGTAACGCCTTGAGTAAGTGATAGTTCCTCCCTTATGCTCCGTTTTGATCTATCTGTTGTGTTCGAAGGGCAGGATAGAGATAGTTGAGGTTAGAGTTTCTGTGCTTTGCGTCCCTGAGCTAGTGTTGTTATTGGCTTATCAGGTTTCGGATCTGGGTGCTCGGGACCTCTATTGTTGTAATTGTAGCCCAGAAGTTGAGGTATGGATTTGAGCTTGTTTACAGCTTTGGAATTTGGCATAGATATATGTGTATGCTTGCTGGTATGCGTTTAATCTGTGTTGTTTTGTTGTTGTTGCTTACTGCTAATCTCCGTGATGATTATTGTAAGTTGTGGCATTGACATTCACGCATTTCCCACGTTTGAGCTCATATCTGTTAGCCTTTTTGTTGTTGCGCTAACCCCTGTGTACCAAGAGATGTTGTTGAGGACGATCGACAATACCGTGCTCCTCATCTCCCTGCTGGTGAGTTTTTAGCCACTATGAGACGAGTGGATAGCTACCACGCTCTCATGAGCTTTGGCAACAGCAGGTTGAGTGAACTGTTTATGCTCTGGTACAGTGTGTTGAGACGAGTGGATACCTACCATGCTCTCACGCACGTTGTTGCTACTATTATCCTTTGTTCGATCTATTGACAGCTGTTGATCTAGTCCATGAGCTCTTTTGGCTTCCTAATTCGGTTATAGCATGTTGCCTTGTATCCTGCTGTTTCATGCATAGCACGTGCATTTATATCTGTTGCTATCTATCTGCTGTTTGTATTGCTCTCCATACTGAAGTTTGACCCATGTGCCCCAGGGTTGTTTCGTTTTCCTGTGTGTTGTTCAGGTTACCATGGTTTCTCAGCTGGTCGTGGAGATGATTCAGTTGGTGGTGCCCCGGGAGGTGGATAGAGTGTCCCAGTTATGTATATTATATGATTATGCAATAGTGTAGTTGCGGGGGAATGTCCCGTAAGTATGTAATGTTCTATTGCTGGTTTATTAGTTTTGTTGATTGGGAGTCACTCGGTGTTTCTATTTGTTGGTTGGTTTTTCGGTTGTTGAAAAACCAGTATTTTTAATATCAATGTATTTTAAATTATGTTTTCTAAGTCAAGCCAAAGCGAAAAATGTTAGCCACTTTTAAATGCTTCCACAGATGTTTTACGCGTGGTTAATCTCTGTATTGTGCACCGGGCCTGACATATGCTACAAAATTTCTTAAATGTTTTAAAAGTTTTATGTAGCAACGATCGTTTTTAAAACTCATATCGTGCATTTCGTTTTCTCTAAATTGTCATCCCTAAAAAATGTTTTATTTTCAAAATTGAAAATATCGTTTTAGTGTTTCAGCGGGAGTTTTGATTTAAATATTCAGGGGAGACAAGATTTCTTAACCATTTTGTTTCCCACAAAAATGGGGATAAATATGTTGAAATGTTTAAATTTCCGCTCTATTTCTCCAAGTCTTGTGTTAATAAAAAATGGGGAGATTATTGGATCTGGAAATGGATTAGATCTTATTTTTTATGAACACAAAACTTGCAGTTTTGTTTCTAACTGTTTGCTTGAGTGCGTCGGCAAACTGAATGCAGATCAGAACAGAACACATGTAGAGCTAACATTCTCACATTACATGTAGAAGCCAGATAATAATTAGCATCCAATCTCCCAGTCAACATAATATGTATATAAATCCAACAACGACAATGTCAAGTCAAACACAAACAAACAACTACTCAGAGCATCCCCTGGAAATGTCTCGATACTATTACATAAACAATAACTAGGACCCTCGATCAACTCCTAAGGGGCTCCATTAGCTGATGCTCCACCTTGTACAGCTGCTCCACCTGTAATGGTAACCAACACAACCAAAATAGCCCCAAAGGGAAAAGGATCAAATCCCAGTACAGAGAACAAAGTAAAGCAGCAAATCAAGTGCGTATGATATATGCAATGTGTGATGCAATGCATGTCTGGTAACAAGAACATAGCAGATATCAAAACTGGAGGCCAAATGAAATGGTCAACAACAACATGTGGCAACATCATCGAGAATTCAGGAGCTACCCAAGCGTTCCCAACGGAAAATAGATGTGGCACATTGTCGAGAGTGACGGGAGCTACCCGCCTGGCTGCGACGGCAAACAAAGGTGTACTAAACTCACCCGCCACCACCTACCGAGGACACAGCAAAATGAGGGGGCGGGAGCTACCTGATGCATTCTCAATGCTCTTTTCAGGAGTATGATACATAAAGCCACTTCTCTAGGGACACAACTCAAATTAGAGCATCAATGCAACAGCTATAAATAGAATCTTAAAGCCCAATATGAATATTTATATGCTCGATGCCATGACATATATATGCACAATCACATGTCAAACTACAACATGCACAACAACATGAATAACGACACATAGCACATAACCTTACTACGAAAGCTGTAAGTACATGTTCCAATCCGTTCCCTCCAGCTCTCACCAACAATTCCTAAAATTCAGCTCGCGGGTAAGAAGGTGGAGAAACTCGGCAGAAGATCAACTGCAAAATAACGGCTCGGGAAGCTGTCTATAGAACGCGCGAGCTGAAGGAAACCAGCTCAAACTAGCAATGCAAAACCTTCTAAACTTTTGTGTGGAAATCACACTAGAAACGTCCTAATCTACCACCAAGCTACAATATGCTCAAACCTAAAAGAATTCAGCTCGGGAAATACTTTTCGGAAAATAGAAATAAGAGCGACTAGATCAACTAATACTCCGGCAAACCAAAACTGGTCCTATACAAAGCTAAGAACAAAGACTAATAATTACAATCGTTGTTATCTGAACTGGAGAGTAAATAGGTTGGAAAGAGTGAAAGCCAGTACGCTTTGATTATATTCTCAGTCCCTTCTTCGGACAACCATTGGCCTCAAGATTGGTAGGGAAAAGATGGGTTTGGGGAGAGGACTCCAACGGTACCAACCTTGCTCCAAGCTAAGTTGTCTATCTCCAGCTATCGAAAAATACAAGTGTCGATGAATAGTGATGGTTTCACGATGGGGTATCAGCTCGGGCTCTCAAAGATATACGAGATGTCTTATTGTAAAAAAAATGAATAACACATGTCAAAAACTTAGTATATAACTTAAGTTCTCCCGATATGATCTACAGTAACTTCATATCAGCACGGGCTCCAAGCTAGTATTTAGCCCAGGGCATCTAGGTGTCCTCTAAGCTAACTCGAGCTTAGGACATCCAGTTCTACTCTAAGCTGACCCCACGCGCTGCATAACATCAGCTCAGTGCTACTAGACCAGCACTGGACCATATAATACACTCTAAAATGGATTAAATCAAACTCAAATTTCAAAACCTCACATTTCTCCCCCACTAATTAAAGGATTTTGTTCTCGAAATCAAAATACCATCCTCCATAACGCTATACACAATAGGTCGAAACCAATCTAATATCACCAGAAAAAAACTGAAACCATGAACTCTAAAACTCCTCATAACAGAAATCAACCAACAACTGAGAAAACCAAAAAAAAGAAGCAATGGTTAACAAAACTGCATGGAAGAACCAGAGTACATAGCATAAACCGATGCATGCTCATCAAATGAGGCCACTCCTGCCGCATCTTTGCATCTAAATCCCATGTAACTTCTTCTTTTACCTGCTTGCTCCATTGAACCATCACCAAGGGAATGGTCGTGATCTTGAGCTGTTTTTCCTTTCTACCCAAAATATGTATGGGATATTCAATGTAACTCAAGATCTGAACAAGCTCAACCTCATCATATTGCAATACATAGGAACGATCCGGCTCATAATTCCGCAACATAAATACATGGAGCACATCATTCATTAAAGACAGATCGGGTGGCAAGTGCTAACAATACGCTACAGAGATGATCCGCTCTACAATCTCATATGGTACAATGAAGCGAGGAGCTAACTTACCCTTAAGTATAAATCTCATAACACTTCTGAAAGGAGAAACTCTCAAAAAGACTCGATTACCAATCAGAAACTCCAAAGTTCTATGCCTTTCGTTTGCGTAGCTGTCTTGGAGATCTTTTTCTTTCTATCATCCTCTTTTGAATTATATCAACCTGATATTTCATCTGTTGTACAAACTCAAGTGTAGACAAATGTCATTCCTCAACTTATTCCCAACATATAGGAGATCTGAACTTCCTGCCATACAAAGCCTCAAACGTTGCCATACCAATAGTTGCTTGGTAACTGTTATTATAGGAAAATTCCACCAAAGACAAAGAATCATGCCATCTTCCACTAAAATTCGTAACTACAGCTTGCAACATATCCTCAAGCGTCTGAATGGTCTCAATGATGTGCCATCTGTTTGAGGGTGATAAGCAGTACTCATGGCCAACCTCGATCCTAACGCTGCTTGCAAGCTCTTCCAAAATCGAGAAGTAAACCTAGGATCCCTGTCAGATACTATCGACACTGGCACCCCATGCAATTTCACAGCATAAACAATGTACAGTGTTGCCATTTTACTCATGGAACACATCATATCATATGGAATGAAGTGGGCTGACTTAGATTTTTGATCAATAACAACTCAAACTACATCACATCCTTGGTTATAATGAGGAAAATGACTCAAAATGGAAAAAATCCATAGCGATGTGCGCCCAACTCCACTGTGGCACTTCCAAACTCTGCAGCATTCCACAGGTCTCATTCTTTCAGCCTTGATCTGCTGACAGTTTTAACAACGAGCCACAAACTCTGAAAAATATAGATATTCATGCCTTCACACCACTAATAAGATTTCAAATCATGATACATCTTTCTAACACCAGGGTGGACACTGTAACGACCACAATGAGCTTTTCTTAGGGTAGATTTTTCAAGTCCAGTAGGTTAGAAACCAGCAACCTCCCCTGAAATCTCAAACACCCATCAAAAGCAAACATAAAAACATCTGACAGACTTGATCGAGACTTAAATTTCAACTCATTCATATATGGGTCAGTTCTCTGCCCTGCTCTTATGTCTGATACAATCTGTTGTTCAACCTGCAAAAGAGGAAACTACAAAATAATCATAACTTGGTTGAAAACGCCATCACACAATCCCTAAGTGCTCATACAATTTTGAGACACTTAGAGATGCAAAAATCAAATCTGAGCTTTTCTAATAAGGGAATCTGCAAAATGATTCTCCCGTCCTGGCGATATTGAATCTCACATACGATCCTTAAGCAACTACATCCATCGACGCTAGCACATATTTAAACAGACTAAGTGAATAGGAACTGAAGGCTTTTGTGGTCATTGTACACTACACACTATTCAACATAGAGGTAGCGGTGCCAAATTTTCAACTCAAACACAATGACCGCAAACTCTAAGTTATAAAAGCGATAGAGAGTCTAATGAGGTTTCAACCGTCGAGACGCATAAGAAATAACTCGCCTGTTCTGCATAAAAAAACAACCCAATCCACTACGTGACGCCATCAGAACATACCACAAAATCTCCTGAACCCGATGGCAATAGCAATACTGGGGAAGTAGTTAACTTCTCTTTCAGCAACAAAAAGCTGAACTCACACTCAGTCCAAACAAAACTTCTATTCTTTTGAGTTAACGGAGTAATAGGCTGGCTATCTTTGAAAAGCCATCAACAAGATTCTTGTAATAATCAGCAAAGCCCAAGAAACTATGAATCTCAGAAACATTTTTTGGTCGCTCCCAGTTTATAACAGCCTCAACTTTATTGGGATCAATAGATAGACCCTTAGATGAAATGACATGACACAGAAAGACAACTTCGTCCAATAAAAACTCACTATTAGAGAATTTAGCATACAACTATGAGTTTCCAAGAGTTTGAAGTACTAACCTCAAATGTTCCTTGTGATCTCTCATGGTCCGCAAGTAGTTTGGTGACCGAGATTTATAAGAGGTAATTAGGGGATAATCGGATTTGATTAACAGTGGATCTGTCGGATTAATCAACTTGGAGAGTTAATCGGGTTAGTAGGGATCAACATAGGTGTGAGCTGATCTGATGGCCCATGCTTATCTGATGTTGTGCAAGATGTTCTGAAAGTACTATGTAGTATAGTCCGTGCTGAGATAGTGTGAACTGATTTTTTTAGTGCGAACTGGTTGTTGGTGCAGCGACGGATCCGGATCCCGCTCCCGTGGCGCAGCGGAAGTTTAAAAAATTTTTTGAGCCCAGGAACGGTCAATACACCTAAACAATAATCTAAACATTCATAGAATATTCAGAAGGTACCTTAATGGGGTCTAGGCGCCTGGATTCGACCAATTAAACGAGGGAATAGGCACTTCAATGGTTGAACGGTTGGATCGACGCCTAATGCGGTCCACGACCAGAATCTCAACTCCTTCGCCAGTTTGCACTAGAAAAACGGCGAAAATTTCACGGACGGAATCGCCTCGCCGAGATAGTTGGAACAAATTACACCGGCGCAGTGGGCGGCGGCGGAAGGGAGGGAAGAAGGGAGAGGGGAGGAGTTTGCTAAATAACTTTTGGTATTTTTCTTTTTTCACTCTTTAAAGTTTCTCCTCATTGCCATATTTATGATTGAGGGATAGAGTTTGACTTGAACAAAACAGTGAACATTTGGTTCAACTCAAACAGTGAACATTCGGTTCAACTCAAACTGTGAACATTCGGTTCAAGTCAAACTGTGAAACATTCGTTTCGACTCCCTCGATTGTGGTCTCATCATAATCCCGATCGATGATCAGATATCATCGATGTGCTTAGTTTACAAAACTGATCATTATGATGAAAAATCAAATTTTTGGACCACTAAATCTATATATGACAGGTTTTCTCTCATTAGCTAAATATGGAAGTCCTACTCCCTTAGATACTTTTAGGAAGTCATACTCTTAACCTTCAACCCACTATACTAAACACTTTTTAGTACCATATCCGTACGGGAATTGGGAACCAGTACTTGTGTGATCCTCAATGGTTCAGGGATACTACTAGTCGTGGGCTCAAAACATTTGTGACTCCGAAAACACATTTTCGGACTTACCCATTGAATAATGGTAAAGTGTCTAGCAACATCGCCCTATGATACCCTAGGTATCACTGATAATGCCTGCAAGAACTATTCAGTCATGGTTAGCATACAGTACGGTCCTTTCAACTCAAATATCCTGATCAGATCAACGATCATTGGTAAATCGAGAGTTGTTAGAGATCCAATAACCATGCATACATTTTGGAGATCAAATAGTGACATCTCATGTGTTACTAGGTAAACCCATTTACCTAAAATACATCTAGTACTCTGGCCAGAGATTTGTCACACGATTATCTCCTCAGATAGCATAGTATATCCACGCACAAGGACGAGCGATGAATCCTCGACAATGAAGCATCAACTCCTACTGAATCGGGACCTTACCCATTCCCGCCACCTGATTACCCCAGCTGAGTCGGTAAACGGGTTAAAGTGTGGCACTTATCATGTAGAGTCTCAATGAAGTTTCGAGTAATAAGGACTAATCTGTACAACCAAGACCTCGAACTTAATCCACTCGACAAATGATAACCACTTGGAAAGTCCGAACGAGGATAGTTCTGTAGATCATCAGGTCACTATCCATCTGCATGCTCAGAACATCACTATGTTCCCTATCAATGAAACGTGGTACTTTACATTGCAGATGCTACTCTCAAGCTCGGGCGGCCCTTATCATCTTTTGGACTGCCTATCGACTAGGAACATGTTTAAAATACACATTGACTATTAGATGTGTTTCATGATAGCCATCAAATCCACTATCATCCATCTGCATGCTCAGAACATCACTATGTTCCCTATCAATGAAACGTGGTACTTTACATTGCAGATGCTACTCTCAAGCTCGGGCGGCCCTTATCATCTTTTGGACTGCCTATCGACTAGGAACATGTTTAAAATACACATTGACTATTAGATGTGTTTCATGATAGCCATCAAATCCACTATCACATCTAACATACACTATAGTGCATTCAAGGTCTTTATCCAACAATTGTAATCATAATAATGAAGATAAAGAAAGCCATAAAAGAATGCGAATTTCATAAATAAAGATCGTTTTACATAGAGTCTACAAGAACCCACAGGCCACGAATTGGCTAGTTGGGAACCTACTCTAACACTGTAGGGTGGTTGCTCTGAGTTGATATCAGATTAGAGTACTGAGGTGTAAGCTGGATTCCGTTCGGGGAGCTACTTGGTGTCCTGAGCTTTAGTAGTCAATCAGGGGTGTTGTACGATGCTGTTAGGTGAAATTAGCTTAGGCGTAATCTGATGGTGATGAATAGAATAGGTGAGAGCTATTGTTGCATTCGGAACGGGTGTGAGCTGAATGGAAGATCAGATCGAGCGAGAGATATTTGGAGTGCATGAACTGACTAGTGTGCGATCTGATCTATTGATTCCATCTGATACTGCTGTGCATGGTGCGAACTATTTTGTATGATTTGATCAGGAATGAGCTGATCTAGTTTTACTATGTTGGAAGGTGTGTGATCCATGCATGTGCGCTCGAGCTGTGCGATCTGTGTACGCAAGAGCTGATTAGTGTGCGAAATCTGATCTATGTGTGCGAGAGCTATCTGCGGGCGAGAGCTGATCTGTGCATGAGAGCTGATCTGTGCGCGAGAGCTGATCTGGGTGTGCGAGAGCAGGTTTGTTGTTCGTGCTGAGCTGCATGTGTAAGCTGGATAAAGTGTAGATGCCAGCGCTGATCTGAAAGCACTTTAGACCAGATCTGAGGATTTTAAGTTGTATATATATGACGGTTGACTAGGTGTTAGCCATTTATTCACCACATATCACATTATTTCTTCAAAGAGCTTGAACAAAATCTTCCCGAAACCCTTGTATCCGAACTGTATTTTCCTGATTTCGGAGATTGGTTGACCAGGTTTGAGCAAGGGTACTACCGTTGGAAACCTCTCTTCATGCTCTACATTTTCTTCCTTGTTTGGAGGATGGTAGCGACTGGTATAGAGAAGTCGACGAGAAGATTCAGCATTCGATTTCTCACATTTTTCGGCCGAGTTGTGTTCTGGTTCAGGTATTATGT
The DNA here is from genome assembly GCA_001598015.1 of Dorcoceras hygrometricum. Classification (NCBI taxonomy): domain Eukaryota; kingdom Viridiplantae; phylum Streptophyta; class Magnoliopsida; order Lamiales; family Gesneriaceae; genus Dorcoceras; species Dorcoceras hygrometricum. The sequence goes on from KV015578.1 coordinate 86,730, forward strand.
TCTTCTAGTTCTGGTTTCAGTTCTTAATGTTAATTATTGAGCTGGTATAGTGTATTGTGTTTATTCATAAGTCGGCCAGATTAGGATCTTCGGCCGTGAGCTGTTTAAGCTTTACCCGAGCTGATTTCTTGGGTGGTTGTACAGATTAGCACCTCTATTGTGGTTTCTGGTGTGATTTCTCCGCCCTGAGCTGTTGGCCGAGAGCTACCCTTTGACAGTGGTGTGTTCAGTTCTGGGCGTGATCTTTATTGAGGTATCTGGGTAATACTATTGAAAAGTACAGATGGAACGAGTACTTTACAGCCTTGTAGAGTTGGAAATGTGTAAAATGTGATTTATGTGCTTTGTGGTTTCATGAATTTACGTGATGTATATAGTATTTGTTGCATCGATCATAGCATAACATCATGTGAGTATTGTTAGGGATCCATGCATTCATATTAAGCTTGATGTCGATCGATTGATAACCATTGCATGTATTCGATCAGTTTTTCTTTCTGAGATCTGGATGATGTTGATTGAGAGACTCTCGTGGAGTGGTGTTGATCGGCACACTCTCGATTGAGTGCAACTGAGGATGCATCAGGACTTGTTGTCGGCCCCTCATTTGCTTGGACCTAGTAGAGCACTGACGATTATCTTTCCTTCAAGAATGCCAAGGTAGCTCTCGAATCCATGACAATGTGGCCGCCTTTGCCGTCGTGATGGGCTATCAGGTAGATCCCGAACTGATCCGAAACTGTCACATTGTGTTGAGCTTTTGTTTTGCATCTGATGATTTTGGTACCCGATTCGATTGTAACCGAGCATGCATTCCATTACATGTTACATATTTCTTTCTTACTGCATTGATGTATTTATGATGTTCTCTGTATTGAGGTCTGACCTGTTTTTTCCTTCTTTGGGATTGCTTTGGTCGTGTGGTGACCATTGTAGCCTTTTCAAGTAGATCAGCTGGGATACGTGGTGCTTCAGCTAGTGGAGCCCCTTAGGTGTTGATCGTATGTCCCAGTTATTGTTAAACAGATATATGTGCTTTGAGTCAATACCAGGGGATGCCCTGTTTAGTTGTGATTATTATTAAACATTATCTGTATGTTGTTTGTTGTCTGACTCTTGTATGAAAATCTATATTTTGAGTATTTGCGTACTTTGAAGTGTATTTTTAGTTCAGGCCAGAAGAAAAATTTTAACCCGCTTTTTAAAATTCCACATTAATTGTTAATTACATGCTTAATTTAGTGATTTGGAGCACCGGGCCTGACATTTATTGATACCAATGAACAGTATCACAAATCGATCAATAAACTCTCTAAAAACCCTGTTTATCATATCCATAAAGACAATTGGAGCATTCGTCAATTCAAAAGGCATGACAAGAATTAATAATGTCCTTATCTAGTCTAAAAGTTGTCTTAGAGATATCTTCCTCACGGATCCTCAACTGATGGTAGCCTGAATGAAGGTCGATCTTAAATATGCCACTAAACCCTACAGATGATCGAACAAATCATCAATTCTCGACAATAGATATTTATTCTTCGCAGTTGCATTGTTAATTTGGCAAAAATCGATAGACATTGTGAGGACTAGAAATCTGTTAAGTATGATTTAATGGTTAATCAGCTTTGGGATTAAGATTTGTCATGGAAATTATGATTTCTGGGTGCTCGGATTTATACGTAGAGTGATCACAGTAAGAGGTTGGTGATCGAGTGAGATCTGCGTTGATTTTGGAGTCCAGCATTTGCATTTCCCTATCGGGAAATGATTCCAGTGGTAATTCAGATTTGAGGTTTATTGCTAGGAGAAGCTAGGCCAGCAGCGCCTTTGCACGAGAATCTACAGGCGTTAAGATGTTGCCTAATGTGTTTTCAGTAGCGGGTGCCGATACGTCGTCGTTTGGATTAGTTGGAACGACAAAATTTTTGGATTAGAGAAGAAGGCAGCAGTGGCGTGGTTCAGATGTTGGCATTCAGTAGTAGCGTGACCAGATGTCAACGCTAGTCAACTCAGCAGTGAGAATGTAGCGAGAGGCAGCTGTTAGCGATAGCGCGCAGGCGTGAGAAGTTGTCGCGTGTTAGTCAATAGCTGAGTTGACCGCTAGTAATTAGCGCGTTCAGATGTCGCTAGAGAGAGATCTGTTTCAGCAGTAGAAGCTATGCTACGTCGTTTTGATTAGTTGGCGCGACGTCATTTGCTATATGAGTTAGGAGGGCGTTGGGACATCTGAATTGATTCAGCAGTGAGCGAAAGCTGGAGCCAGCTTTGAGAGGACTTTTGCCTTAGTATAAGCAGAGATCTGAATTTCTTAGAACAGTAGTGATTCGAGGATTTACATACCAAGTGCTGCCCAATACTTAGCGTATTTTGAACCCGATATTTCTCATCGTTTTCTCCAGTAAACCCTCGATAGATACTGTTCATTCGAACACTTCTCCGGTAAATTGCCATCAATTTCCGCCATTGTTTGAAGCGAGTTTGGTGGCGATGAGCTCGTCTTGAGTAGCTCTTTCGATTGATACCAGTTAGGTGTCCTGAGTCAAAGTTGGAGAGGAACACGAAGTAGCAGTGTTGATCGAACGTTTTCGTGAAACTAGACCGGAGAGTTCTTCAGCTCTCTTGAGCTTCTGGATTTTAGCTCCAGGGAAGTCCCTGCTGTGTTGAACGTGACCAGCAAGGTAGCAATTTTGAGCATTTGAAGCTGCCGTGCCTGAGTAAGATCTGTTGAGGTAGAATTTGAGTGCAGAGGTACGAGTTGAGCTTTTGCTAACAACTTGAACATAGCGTGCTAGTATTTGAGACATGAAATCTGTGCTATGTGGATTCTGTGTTTACGTGAACAGATTGATTGAATTGATATGTTCTGTTTACGTATTATATGAATGTTGAAATCCGATTAGAATTTCATGGCATTCATGCATACATATTGAGCCCTTGATCGATTGTGAACCTGAGATAGAGCCACGTTGTGACCGGCCGACAGATGTGTCGTGCCTGAAAGGTAAAACGCTATCATCGGAGTGGTGACCTATTGATTGGTTGTGTCTGAATACCACCGAGCTGTGATGGCTGACGGGCCTGAAGATCACGGACCGATGATCTCCCCGGTTGATATACTGTGTGGGTGTAGAGGCTCGATTGAGATTACTGCCAGCAGATTAGCAGGCCTTGATAACCGATGTTCTTGGATAGCCACATGCATTCATGTCTTAGAATACTGCATGTTTATGATCTGCTGTTATATTTGTGCTCACTCGTACTGAGGCTTGAACTCGTATTCTTTTCCTGCTTTTGTGTTGTTTGGGTCTACGTTGCCCATTTGCAGGATCTTCAGGTAACCAATCTGGACAGACTGGAATCCCAACTGGTCGATCCCCATTTCCTTGAAGTCCCAATTATTATACTATGTATTGATCCAGGGGATGCCCTGAGGTTATATGTATTTGGGGGATCGTTGTTGATTTGATTTGAGATTACCTGTTGTTGTATGAGTTTGCATTTAACTCGTATTTTGAGTATGATTATTTTGAAGATATGATTTGGTCAGTCCCAACTTTACTTAAAAAATTTTTAGCCCTATTTTATGCTTCCGCATTTATGTGCTTAATTGTGCTATTAATTATTTTTAATTAGTACGGGGCCTGACACTTTTGGTATCAGAGCTTAAACTGGGATAAGATCGTTTTTTCTTTGATCACACTCGGGTCTAGGCGCAGAGTTTGGATGATTTTGATTGACTCTGTGGCTAATGTGATTATTTTACTTGCCTCTGTGATTATCTGCTGTTAGTTCTTACCTTGAGATTTGATTAAATTCCGCCGAGAAGAGGTAGAGGTAGGACTGCTAGACATTCCGCTGAGGAGTCTAGGGCCTCGGATAGTGATGAGGGAATTCAGCAGAAAATCCCTTCGCGTCATCGAGAGAGACAGGCAGAGGTTGAGGATGTGACGAGACAGATTGGCGAGATGGAGTTAGTCTTAGTGAGGTTTCAGCACTACGTTTGCAGGCGCCGAGGGAGGTTTTGTTAGAGTAGATGCCCAACTAGCCAACTTGTGGCGTGTGGGTTTATAGACTCTTGTATATGACAATCTTTATATATGATATTCGCATCTTATTTATGGCATTCTTTACATTCATTGTGTTGTATGATGATTAACAATTGTGTTGAGTAAAGACCTAGAATGCACTATAGTGTATGTTAGATGTGATAGTGGGTATGACGGCTATCATGAAACACATCTAATAGTCACCGTGTATTCTGAATGTGTTCCTAGTCGATTGGGCCGTCAAAATGAGGATAAAGCCGCCCGAGCTCGAGACTAGTATCTGCGATGCGAAGTACCATGTTTCATTGGTAGGGAACATTGTGATATCTGAGGTCTTGGTTGTACTCATTAGTCCTCACGACTCGAAACGTCATTGAGACTCTACATGATAGGCGTCTCACTTTGACTCGTTTGCCGACTCACTTGGGGTCATTACGCGGCGGGATTTGGTGAGACCCCGATGCATGTAGGAGTCGATGCATCGTTGTCGAGGATTCACCGCTCGCAGATATGCGTGGATATCCTATGCTATCTGAGGGGATAATAATGTATAAATCTCTGGCCAGAGTACTAGAAGTGTTTTAGGTAAATGGGTTTACCTAGTTACACTCGCGATGTCACAATTCGATCTCCAAGATGTATGCATAGCTATCGGATCTTTAGCGACTCTCGATTTACCAATGGTCGTTGATCTGATCGGGATATTTGGATTGAAAGGACCGTAGTGTATGCTAACCACGACCAACTGGTTCTTGCAGGCACTATCAGTGATACCTAGGGGATCATGGGGCGATGTTGCTAGACGCTCTTACCATGATCCGTTGGGCAAGTCCGGAATTGTGATTCCGGAGCCACAATGGTTGTGGGCCCATGGCTAGCTGTATCCCTGAACCATTGAGGGTAACACAAGTACTGGATTCAAGATTCCCGCACGGAAACCGAGCTCAATGTGTTGAGCATGAAAAGAGGATTTTGGGGAGTGCGACTTCCTAAAAGTCAACAGGGGTCAAATCATGATTTCCCGCTGTTGAGGGGCAAAACGGTCATTTTGCACTGGGGTTCTGAAAAATGGTTTTTGAGATCATAGTATTCAGTTTTGAAAACTGAGTCGATCGGTCCGATCTGATCGGCAATCGGAGTTATGATGAAGTCACGGTGATAGGGATGAACCTAATGTTCATACGTTGGACCCGGGCCCGTTGGGCCGGTCCAAGTCTTTCACTAGTCTATTTAAATAGACTTAGAGGCTTTAATCAAAATACTTGACTCTTGATTACACTTAACCCTAACCCTAAAAGCACACGCCTCCCTCCTCTCCCAAATCGCCGCCGCCTTGCGCCGTCGCCCCTCGCCGGAATTTGTTCCGGCCAACTTTTCGAGGAGTTTCCGTCCGTGCCGATCTTGTCAGGCCTTCTAGTGCAGGCTGACGAAGGAGTCTC
>KV015578.1:115883-148165 GCA_001598015.1 Dorcoceras hygrometricum
TGAGTCGGTTGGAACTCCCTTTAACGTTGGCTCATATTATTGGGGACGTTAAGGGGACCTTCCTTCACGACTCAACATTGATGGGTCAATCTTGACACGTGATAGTAAACGGCGTCATATTATTGGGCCCTTACTGGACGTGAGGTGAATACATGGAGGTTGCACCGGCTGCAATCGGAAACTACCTTTTGGGGATCATGGATGGCTGATATTATTCGGGTCCATGATCTCTTGATTGGACTCCATGTACCCACTAAAGAAACATGTTTTCTCGATTTCATTAGAGGGTGGTGAAATCGTTAAAATAGTGGGAGGGTAATTCATAAAACTAAATGACCATGTTTTATGTCTTAGCGTATATTTTAATATATAGTCAGTAATGCATGTCTGTTTTCTTTTAAGTATAACTGCTTTAAAATGGTTTCGATGAAAAACCCGCTTGCTGCTATACTGGATAGCAACAGGTTCACCGGTCTGAACTACCAAGACTGGCTCCGCAACCTTAATCTTGTTTTGGCTTCGGAGAAGCTCCACTATACGATAGATAAGTCTCCTCCGGAGGAAACCCCTGCCGATATCAGCCCTGAGGAGCTGATTACGCTTAACCAATGGCGTGACGACGAGGTTAAAGCTCGATTTTATGTGATGGCATCGATGTCCAATGAAATGTAACGGCGCTTTGAGAAGACAAAGTATGCCTCTGCCATACTTTTTCATCTCAAGGAAATGTACGGGGAGAACTCTCGACATGAGAGGTTCACGGCTGTCAAGGAGCTGATGACGAGCCGCATGCGCGATGGGACTTCGGTCCGCGAGCATGGGGTTCGTATGATTGGGCTCGTTGAAAAGCTGTCGCGCCTTGATATCGCGCTTCCACACGAGCTGTCGGTGGATGTACTTCTCCTCTTACTACCCGCTGCATTTGATCCATTTGTGGTCAACTTCAACATGAACAAGCTGGAAGCCACCCTTGAAGAGGTGGTGAACATGCTTGTAGTGTTCGAAGGGACTATAAAGAAGGACAAACCCGTCCTCCTTCTGGGTTCTTCTTCCTCTGCGAAGAAGGGGCCCAGGCGAAAGAGCAAGAAGCGTTCTGCTCCTGCAAAGGAGGAAAAGTCTGCCAAGAAGCCGAAGGCAAAGGCTTCTAAGCCAAACAAGAGCGAGGACGTTTGCCACCACGGCCACAAGGCTGGGCATTGGAGGAGGAACTGCAAGGAGTACCTCGAGCAGTTGCGAACTGCAAAAGGTATATTGTATATTGAAATAAATATGTCTCTAAATTCAACTTCTTGGGTACTTGATACCGGATGTGGATCTCATATCTGCAATGATTTGCAGGTGATGACAAGAAGTCGACGTCTTAGAGAGGGTGAGACCCACTTGAGGCTTGGCAATGGAGCAAGGGTTGCTGCTATAACTATAGGAGATGTTCATTTATTTTTGTCTTCAAATTTTAAGTTGTTGTTACGAGACGTTTTATTTGTTCCTGAATTGATTAAAAACATTATTTCTATTCCTATTCTTGATAGAGATGGATATTCTTGTATGTTTGCTAATTCGATTTGCAATATTTACAAGAATGAATGTTTAATTGGAATTGGGGAACGAGAAAACGATTTATACACCTTAAAATTAAAAGACGTTCCAACTCGCGATGTCGAAGCACACACAACAACGATAAAACGGAAACACGATAACTTGAACCCAGCACAACTTTGGCACGCTAGGCTAGGTCACATTTCCCTAAGTAGGATGAACAAGTTAGTTAGGAGTGACTTGTTTGATCTTTCAGATATCAACTCCCTACCGACTTGTGAATCCTGTCTGAAAGGAAAGATGACCAAGCAACCCTTCAAAGGCAAGGGTGAACGTGCCCAAGGCCTATTGGATTTGATCCATACTGATGTGTGCGGCCAATTTAGTATTTGTACTAAATACGGTCACACATACTTTATCACCTTTACCGACGATTACTCTAGGTATGGGTACTTGTACTTGATGAAGTACAAGTCTGAATCCTTTGAAAGGTTCAAGGAATTCAAGGCTGAAGTAGAAAATCAATTAGGCAAAAATATTAAAGCACTTCGATCTGATCGAGGTGGTGAATACTTAAGTGCTGAATTTCAAGATTATCTAAAAGAGAATGGAATTCTCTCACAGTGGACCCCTCCGGCCACACCACAGCTCAATGGTGTAGCGGAGAGTCGTAATCGGACCTTGTTGGACATGGTTCGATCTATGATGAGCTTCCGACCTCGTTTTGGGGCTATGCGCTCGAAACGGCGGTCATGTTGTTGAACAATGTCCACACCAAGGCAGTGGATAAGACTCCGTATGAGATATGGATGCGCAAACCATCCAAGTACTCATTTATGAGGATTTGGGGATGCCCTGCTTACGTGAAGCAGACAGTGGGAGATAAGCTGAATACGAGATCCATCTTATGCTACTTCATTGGGTATCCAAAGAATTCCATTGGATATTACTTCTACTATCCGAGCGAGACGAAAGTGTTTGTCTCGAGGAATGCCACCTTTATGGAAAGAGAATTTCTACTTGATAGAAAAGGCAAAATAGTAGAACTCGAAGAGGTTCGAGAACTAATTGAAGTACCAAGTGAATCTCCTGCACCTACAGAGCCAATACCAGAAATGGTCGCACCTAGGAGATCCGAAAGGGTTCCTAGAGCTCCCGAGAGATATGGTTTTCTCATTGAATATGATCAGGGTGATCAAGTTGTTGGATCTGATCCAAGAACTTTCAAGGAGGCGATTTCCGATGCTGATTCTAACTTATGGATTGAAGCAATGCAGTCTGTGTTTGACTCAATGCATGCTAACCAAGTTTGGACTCTTGTTAACCCTCCCGAAGGAATCGTTCCTATTGGGTGTAAATGGGTGTACAAGAGGAAACTTGGGCCTGATGGTAAGGTAATGACCTACAAGGCACGACTGGTCGCAAAAGGTTACACTCAAAGACAAGGTGTTGACTATGATGAAACATTCTCTCCGGTCGCAATGTTCAAGTCAATTAGAATATTGTTAGCCATAGCCGCATGGTACGACTATGAGATATGGCAAATGGATGTGAAAACTGCGTTCCTTAATGGAAACATTAAGGAAGAGATCTATATGACGCAGCCTGAGGGTTTCACATCTGTTGGAAGCGAGCATAAGGTATGCAAGCTTCAGAGATCGATCTACGGTCTCAAACAAGCATCGCGAAGTTGGAACCTGAGATTCGATGAAACAATTAAGGAATATGGTTTCATCAAGAATCCCGAGGAGCCATGTGTCTATAAAAAGATAGTTAAAAGTGCTGTGACGTTCCTAGTACTTTATGTTGATGACATTCTACTCATTGAGAATGATGTAGAAATGTTGCAGTCAACTAAAGTATGGTTGTCTAGCAGATTTTCGATGAAATACATGGGTGAAGCATCCTATATTCTTGGAATACAGATCTATCGGGATAGATCTAAACGAATGCTCGGACTCACCCAAGCTACCTACATCGATACCATACTTAAGAGGTTCTCTATGGAAGAGTCCAAGAGAGGACACCTACCCATGTGCCACGGGGTCACTCTATCCAAGTCTATGTGTCCAAAGACTGATGAGGAGATAGAAAGTATGGCACGTGTACCATATGTCTCGGCTATAGGTAGTATTATGTATGGCATGATCTCTACTAGACCGGACGTCGCATATGCTCTGAGTGTCACGAGCCGCTACCAGGCCAACCCCGGCCAATTGCATTGGAAGGCCGTGAAAGATATTCTTAAGTACTTACGAAGGACTAAGAATATGTTCATGGTCTATGGGGGTGGTGAACTGAAACTGGAAGGCTACACTGATTCTAGCTTCCAGTGTGATGTGTATATTCGAAATCAACCTCTGGATTTGTATTCATGCTCAATGGTGGTGCTGTCTCTTGGAAGAGTTCCAAGCAAGACACCATCGCGGATTTAACCACTGAGGCTGAGTACATTGCAGCATCAGCTGCTGCTAAGGAGGCCGTTTGGATAAGGAATTTCGTCCAAGAGTTGGGCGTCATTCCTAATGGAGTTGGTCCAGTCCCAGTGTACTGCGACAACACGGGTGCCGTTGCGCAAGCAAAGGAGCCTAGGTCTCACCAAAGATCCAAACACATACTGAGGAAATACCACATAATCCGGGATATTGTGGCTAGAGGTGACATAACAGTTGAGAGAGTCGCCTCTGCTGACAACGTTGCTGATCCACTTACGAAGCCCTTGCCAAGACCCTTGTTTGAAAAACATCGCGAAACAATGGGACTGCGTCTGATGAGTAGTTGTCTTTAGGGCAAGTGGGAGATTGTTAGAGTAGATGCCCAACTAGCCAACTTGTGGCGTGTGGGTTTATAGACTCTTGTATGAAACAGTCTTTATATATGATATTCGCATTCTTTTATATGGCGTTCTTTACTTTCATTATGTGTGTAATGATTTACAATTACGTTGAGTAAAGACCTAGAATGCACTGAAGCGTATGTTAGATGTGATAGTGGGTATGACGGCTATCATTAAACACATCTAATAGTCGCTGTGTATTCTGAACATGTTCCTAGTCGATTGGGCCGTCAAAATGAGGATAAGGCCGCCCGAGTTCGAGACTAGTATCTGCGATGCGAAGTATCATGTTTCATTGGTAGGGAACATTGTGATGTTCTGATCATGCAGATAGATAGTGACCTGGTGATCTATCGAACTACCCTCCTTCGGACTTTCCAAGTGGTTACCATTTGTCGAGTGGATAAGTCCGAGGTCTTGGTTGTACTGATTAGTCCTCACGACTCGAAACGTCATTGAGACTCTACATTATAGGCGTCTCACTTTGACCCGTTTGCCGACTCACTTGGGGTCATTAGGCCTCGGGATTGGGTGAGACCCCGATGCATGTAGGAGTCGATGCATCGTTGTCGAGGATTCACCGCTCGCAGACATGCGTAGATATCCTATGCTATCTGAGGAGATAATAGTGTATAAATCTCTGGCCAGAGTACTAGAAGTGTTTTAGGTAAATGTGTTTACCCAGTTACACTCGCGATGTCACTATTCGATCTCCAAGATGTATGCATAGCTATCGGATCTATAGCGACTCTCGATTTACCAATGGTCGTTGATCTGATCGGGATATATTCATACAAGTACTAGATTCGAGATTTCTGCACGGATACTCAGCTCAATGTGTTGAGCACGAGAAGAGGATTTTGGGGAGTGCGACTTCCTAAAAGTCAACAGGGGTCAAACCGGGGTTTCCCGCTATTGAGGGGCAAAACGGTCATTTTGCACTGGGGTTCTGAAAAATGGTTTTTCAGATTATATTATTCAGTTTTGGAAACTGAATCGATCGGTCCGATCTGATCGACGATCGGAGTTACGATGAAGTCTCGATGGTGGAGATGAACTGAATGTTCATCGTTGGACCCGGGCCCGTTGGGCCGGTCCAAATCCAACACCTAAGCTTATTTAATTAAGCCTAATCAAGACTTCAACATAACATAACATCACAAACCCTAACCCTAAGCACTAGAAACCGCCGCCCCACTCCTCTCTCAAGCCGCCGCCGCCGCCGCCTCCACGCGCCGCCGCCGCCGCCGCCCGTCTTCGCCGGAAAATTGTTTCCGGCCAATTCGATGAGGAGAATACGTTCATGCTGATCTCGTCAGTCCTTCTAGTGCAGGCTGACGAAGGAGTCTCGTTTCTGGTCGTGGACCGAATTGGCGATATCTACCGCAATCTACCGAGAAGAGCCGACGTTATTGTAACTACGGTTGGAGCCAGGCACAAGTGCCAGCAAGGTAGTGGTTTTGAACCCTCTATGCATGACGATAATTGTTATTGAATTTTCGTATTGATCGTCTCCCGGCTGTTTATTCTATGTTCTTCCGCTGCCTCGCCGGGGGGCGGATCCGGATACCCAACATTTCTAGCAGGTCAATGCTGAAATAATGAGACCTGGTGGATTGTTTCAGAGTTTATAAGTGCCTCAATGGAATTGGGAGCACATCGCCATGGATTTTGTGACTCATTTGACTCGATCGAGTAGGGATGCGATGCGATTTGGGTGGTGATTGATAGGCTCTCGAAGTCAGCCCATTTCATTCCCTATGATGTGAGGTGTTTGATGAAGAAAATGGCAAAGTTGTATGTTGACCATGTGGTTAGATTGCATGGAGTGCCTGTTTCGATAGTTTCAGATCGAGATCCGAGATTCACTTCTAGATTTTGGAAGAGTTTGCAAGCAGCGATCGGTTTGAGATTGGCGATGAGCACTGCTTATCACCCCCAGACAGATGGCCAATCTGAGAGGACTATTCAGACTTTAGAAGATATGCTGCGTGCAGTTGTGATGGATTTCAGTGGTGGCTGGCAGGATTCTTTGTCCTTAGTTTAGTTTTCTTACAACAACAACTACCAAGTGACTATTGAAATGGCTCCGTTTGAAACTTTGTATGGTCGAAAGTGTAGATCACCGATTTGTTGGGAAGAAGTTGGTGAAAGACAGCTTTCTACTCCTGAGTTTGTGCAGCATATGAAAGATCAGGTTGAATTGATTCGGAGTAGAATGAATGCTGCACAAGATAGATATGCTAGCTATGCTAATAAGCGACGCAGACCGTTAGAATTTGCGGTTGGCAATCGTGTATTTCTCAAGATTTCTCCTTTCAAGAGTGTTATGAGATTCAGATTTAAGGGTATGTTAGCTCCTAGATTCGTTGGTCCCTTTGAGATTGTTGAGCGGATTGGACAGTTGGCTTATAGATTGAAGTTTCCTGATGAGTTAGCAACGATGCATGATGTTTTTCATGTGACAATATTGAGAAAATATGAGCCAGATCCACCCCATGTGCTGAGGACTGATGAAGTAGATCTAGACAAGACCCTGAGCTATATCGAATATCCAGTGCAGATTCTGGATAGGAAGGAGAAGCAATTAGGGAATAAGGTAATACCGTTGGTGATGGTCCAATGGAGCAAGCATGGGCGTGAAGAAGCTACCTGGGAAGTTGAGGAAAAGATGAGACAAGAGTGGCCTCATCTATTTGAGCCATGACAGTAGCGATCCAGGTAACCTTCTAGCTTGATTTATTTTGTGGTTTAAGTGAATTGAGATTTTGTTTAGTATTGAGTTGTACTAGGCAGTATGGCATGAGTATATTAGGAATGGTGTCTAGTATAGTGTGTCATGAATAAGATATCTTGATGTTGTGATTTTGATTTGATGACTTAACTGATTTCGAGGACGAAATCGATTTCTGGTGGGGGAGAGTGTGAGGACTAGAAATCTGTTAAGTATGATTTAATGGTTAATCAGCTTTTGGATTAAGATTTGTCACGGAAATTGTGATTTCTGGCTGCTCAAATTTAGACTTAGAGTGATCAGCAGTGAGAGGTTGGTGATCGAGTGAGATCTGCGTCGAATTTGGAGTCCAGCAGTTGCATTTCCCTATCGGGAAATGATTCCAGTGGTAATTCGGATTTGAGGTTTATCGCTAGGAGAAGCTAGGCCAGCAGCGCCTTTGCGCGAGAATTTGCGGGCGTTAAGATGTTGCCTAACGCGTTTTCAGTAGCGGGTGTCGATACGTCGTCGTTTGGATTAGTTGGAACGACAGCGTTTTTGGATTAGAGAAGAAGGCAGCAGTGGCGTGGTTCAGATGTTGGCATTCAGTAGTAGCGTGACCAGATGTCAACGCTAGTCAACTCTGCAGTGAGAATGTAGGGAGAGGCAGCTGTTAGCGATAGCGCGCGGGCGTGAGAAGTTGTCTCGTGTTAGTCAACAGCTGAGTTGACCGCTAGTAATTAGCGCGTTCAGATGTCGCTAGCGAGAGATCTGTTTCTGCAGTAGAAGCTATGCTATGTCGTTTTGATTAGTTGGCGCGACGTCGTTTGCTATATGAGTTAGGAGGGCGTTGGGACATATGAATTGATTCAGCAGTGAGCGAAATTTGGAGCCAGCTTTGAGAGGACTTTTTCCTTAGTATAAGCAGAGATCTGAATTTCTTAGAACAGTAGCGATTCGAGGATTTATATACCATGTGCTTCCCAACACTTAGCGTATTTTGAACCTGATATTTCTCATCGTTTTCTCGAGTAAACCCTCGATAGATACTGTTCATTCGAACACTTCTCCGGTAAATTGCCGTCGATTTCCGTCGTTGTTTGAAGCGAGACCGGTGGCGATGAGCTCGTCTTGAGTAGCTCTTTCGATTGATACTAGTTAGGTGTCCTGAGTCGATGTTGGAGAGGAACACGAAGTAGCAGTGTTGATCGAATGTTTTCCCGAAACTAGACCCGAGAGTTCTTCAGCTCTCTTGATCTTTTGGATTTGAGCTCCAGGGAAGTCCCTGCTGTGTTGAACATGACCAGCGAGGTAGCAATTTTGAGCAGTTGAAGCTTCCGTGCCTGAGTAAGATCTGTTGAGGTAGAATTTCAGTGCAGAGGTACGAGTTGAGCTTTTTCTAACAGCTTGAACATAGCGTGCTAGTATTTAAGGCATGAAATCTGTGCTGTGTGGATTCTTTGTTTACGTGAACAACTTGATTGAATTGATATGTTCTGTTTACGTATTATATGCATGTTGAAATCAGATTTGAATTTCATGGCATTCATGCATACATATTGAGCCCTTGATCGATTGAGAACCTGAGATAGAGCCATGTTGTGACCGGCCGACAGATGTGTCGTGCCTGAAAGGTACAACGCTATCATCGAAGTGGTGACCAATTGATTGGTTGTGTCTGAATACCACCGAGCTATGATGGCTGACGGGCCTGAAGATCACGGACCGATGATTTCCCCGATTGATACACTGTGTGGGTATAGAGGCTCGATTGAGATTACTGCCAGGTGATTAGAAGGCCTTGATAACAGATGTTCTTTGACAGCACATGCATTCATGTCTTAGAATACTGCTTGTTTAAGATCTGCTGTAATATTTGTGCTCACTCGTACTCAGGATTGTCCTCGTATTCTTTTCCTGCTTTTGTGTTGTTTGGGTCTGTGTTGCCCATTTGCAGGATCTTCAGGTAACCAAGCTGGACAGACTGGAAACCCAGCTGGTCGATCCCCATTTCCTTGAAGTCCCAGTTACTATACTATGTATTGATCCAGGGGATGCCCTTAGGTTATATGTATTTGGGGGATCGTTGTTGATTTGATTTGAGAGTACCTGTTGTTGTATGATTTTGCATTTAACTCTTATTTTGAATATGATTATTTTGAAGATATGATTTGGTCAGGCCCAACTTTATTTCGAAAATTTTTAGCCCTATTTTATGCTTCAGCGTTTATGTGCTAAATTGTGCTATTAATTATTGTTAATTAGCACGGGGCCTGACAGACATACTCATTGATCCATCCTTTTTCTTAACGAAAAGAATCGGTGCTCTCCAGGGTGACATACTCGGTCTAATGAAAAATTCTCCAAAACATCATGCAACTGCTCCTTGATTTCTCTCAACTCAGCTAGCGTCAATCGGTACGGGGCTCTTGAAATTGGGGTTGTCCCTGGCACCAGCTCAATGATAAAATCGATCTACCTTCTTGGAGGAAACCAGGAATCTCCTCAGGGAAAACGTCTAGGACCTCTCGAACGATGGGAATGTCACCAAGATCCAAACAAGTTTAGGGTGATACATCCAAATCATAGATAATGAATCAAGAATTCTAAAGCGACAAAAATCCAAACATCTCCATGGCAAAGACTAATGGGATCTTGGATCGGGAATCGTTACCATAAATGTAACGCCCAGAAATTTTATGGCCACAATTAGAAAGTTATAAGATTTGAGAGATTAAATGGAAATTCTAATTTATTCAGCTTTTAATTTATTTGAATTTCAGACTTGAGATTTGTGAATTCAGCTTTCATTTTACGTTCAGTTGAGTTCAGATATGAGCTTTATGCGTTAATCAGTTCCTGCCTTAGTGAATTGATTCCCAGACTTTAGAATGCAATTGCAGGAGCTGTTATTGAGAAACGTTTTGTTTGTTCACGAATTAATAAAGAACATTATTTCTGTTTCTATGCTTGATAATGATGGATATTCTTGTATGTTTGCTAATTCGATTTGCAATATTTACAAGAATGAATGTTTAATTGGAATTGGGGAACGCGAAAACGATTTATACACCTTAAAATTAAAAGACGTTCCAACTCGCGATGTCGAAGCACATACAACAACGATTAAAAGGAAACACGATAGTTTTAACCCTGCACAACTTTGGCACGCTAGGCTAGGTCATATTTCTCTAAGTAGGATGAACAAGTTAGTTAGGAGTGACATGTTTGATCTGTCAGACATTAACTCCTTACCGACTTGTGAGTCTTGTCTTAAGGGAAAGATGGCTAAGCAACCCTTCAAGGGAAAGGGTGAGCGTGCTCAAGGCCTATTGGATTTGCTCCATACTGATGTGTGCGGTCCATTTAGTATTGGTACTAAATACGGTCACACATACTTCATCACCTTTACCGACGATTACTCTAGGTATGGGTACTTGTACTTAATGAAGCAGAAGTCTGAATCCTTTGAAAGGTTCAAAGAATTCAAGGCTGAAGTAGAAAATCAATTAGGCAAAAGTATTAAAGCACTTCGATCCGATCGAGGTGGTGAATACTTGATTGCTGAATTTCAAGACTATCTGAAAGAGAATGGGATTCTCGCACAGTGGACCCCTCCGACCACACCACAGCTCAATGGTGTAGCGGAGCGTCGTAATCAAACCCTGTTAGACATGGTTCGATCTATGATGAGCTTCACTGAACTTCCTACCTCGTTTTGGGGCTATGCGCTCGAAACGGTGGTAATGTTGTTGAACAATGTCCACACCAAGGCAGTGGATAAGACTCCATATGAGATATGGATGGGCAAACCACCCAAGTACTCATACATGAGGATTTGGGGATGTCCTGCTTACGTGAAGCAGACAGTGGGAGATAAGCTGGATACGAGATCCATCTTATGCTACTTCATTGGGTATCCAAAGAATTCCATTGGATACTACTTCTACTATCCCAGCGAAATAAAAGTGTTTGTTTCTAGAAATGCCACCTTTATGAAAAGGGAATTTCTACTTGATAGAAAGGGCAAAATAGTAGAACTCGAAGAGGTTCGAGATCCAATCGAAGTACCAGGTGAGTCTCCCGCACCTCCAGAGCCAGTACCAGAAATGGTCTCACCTAGGAGATCCGAAAGGGTTCCTAGGGCTCCTGAGAGATATGGTTTTCTCCTTGAATATGATCAAGATGATCAAGTTATTGGATCTGATCCAAGAACTTTCAAGGAGGCAATTTCCGATGCAGATTCTAATTTATGGCTTGAAGCAATGCAATCTGAGTTAGACTCGATGCATGCTAACCAAGTTTGGACTCTTGTTAATCCTCCCGAAGGAATTGTTCCTATTGGGTGAAAATGGGTATAAAAGAGGAAACTTGGGCCTGATGGTAAGGTAATGACCTACAAGGCACGACTGGTCGCGAAAGGTTACACTCAAAGGCAAGGTGTTGACTATGATGAAACCTTCTCGCCAGTCGCAATGTTCAAGTCAATTAAAATCTTACTTGCCATAGCCGCATGGTACGACTATGAGATATGGCTGAAAATTGCGTTCCTTAATGGAAACATTAAGGAAGAGATCTATATGACGCAGCCTAAGGTCTTCACATTTGTTGGAAGCGAGCATAAGGTATGCAAGCTTCAGAGATCGATTTACGGTCTCAAACAAGCATCACGAAGTTGGAACCTGAGATTCGATGAAACAATTAAGTAATTTGGTTTCATCAAGAATCCCGAGGAGCCATGTGTATATAAGAAGGTAGTTAAAAGCGCTGTGACATTCCTCGTACTTTACGTTGATGACATTCTACTCATTGGGAATGATGTAGGAATGCTGCAGTCAACTAAAGTATGGTTGTCTAGTAGATTTTCGATGAAGGACATGGGTGAAGCATCCTATATTCTTGGAATACAGATCTATCGGGATAGATCTAAAAGGATGATCGGATACATCGATACCATACTTAAGAGGTTCTCTATGGAATAGTCCAAGAGAGGACACCTACCTATGTGTCACGGGGTCACTCTATCTAAGTCTATGTGTCCGAAGACTGATGAGGAGATAGAGAGTATGACACTTGTGCCATATGCCTCGGCAATAGGTAGTATTATGTATGGCATGATCTCCACTAGACCGGATGTCGCATATGCTCTGAGTGTCACGAGCCGCTACCAGGCTAACCCTGGCCAATTTCATTGGAAGGCTGTGAAGGATAATTTGAAGTACTTGCGAAGGACTAAGAATATGTTCATGGTCTATGGGGGTGGTGAACTAAAACTGGAAGGCTACACTGATTCTAGCTTCCAGTGTGACGTGGATGATTCGAAGTCAACCTCTGGATTTGTATTCATGCTCAATGGTGGTGCTGTCTTTTGGAAGAGTTCCAAGCAAGACACCATCGCGGACAACCACTGAGGCTGAGTAGATCGCAGCATCAGCTGCTGCTAAGGAGGCGGTTTGGATAAGAAATTTCTTCCAAGAGTTGGGCGTCATTCCTGATGGAGTTGGTCCAGTCCCGGTGTACTGCGACAACACGGGTGCTGTTGCGCAAGCAAAGGAGGCTAGGTCTCACCAAAGATCCAAACATATACTGAGGAAATACCACATAATCCGGGGTATTGTGGCTAGAGGTGACATAGCAGTTGAGAGAGTCACCTCTGCGGACAACGTTGCTGATCCACTTACGAAGCCCTCGCCAGGACCGTTGTTTGAAAAACATCGCGAAACGATGGGACTGCGTCTGATGAGTAGTTGGCTTTAGGGCAAGTGGGAGATTGTTAGAGTAGATGCCCAACTAGCCAACTTGTGGCGTGTGGGTTCATAGACTCTTGTATGAAACGATATTTATATATGATATTCGCATTTATTTATGGCATTCTTTACTTTCATTGTGTTGTATGATGATTAACAATTGCGTTGAGTAAAGACCTAGAATGCACTATAGTGTATGTTAGATGTGATAGTGGGTATGACGGCTATCATGAAACACATCTAATAGTCACTGTGTTTCTGAATTAGTTCCTAGACGATTGGGCCGTCAAAATGAGGATAAGGCCGCCCGAGCTTGAGACTAGTATCTGCGATGCGAAGTACCATGTTTCATTGGTAGGGAACATTGTGATGTTCTGAGCATGCAGATAGATAGTGACCTGGTGATCTATCGAACTGCCATCGTTCGGACTTTCCAAGTGGTTACCATTTGTCGAGTTGATAAGTCCGAGGTCTTGGTTGTACTGATTAGTCCTCACGACTCGAAACGTCATTGAGACTCTTCATGATAGGCGTCTCACTTTGACCCGTTTGCCGACTCACTTGGGGTCATTAGGCGGCGGGATTGGGTGAGACCCCGACGCATGTAGGAGTCGATGCTTCGTTGTCGAGGATTCACCGCTCGCTTACATGCGTGGATATCCTATGTTATCTGAGGAGACGATAGTGTATAAATCTCTGGCCAGAGTACTAGAATGTTTTAGGTAAATGGGTTTACCTAGTTACACTCGTGATGTCACTATTCGATCTCCAAGATGTATGCATAGCTATCAGATCTATAGCGACTCTCGATTTACCAATGATCGTTGATCTGATCGGGATATATGGATTGAAAGGACCGTACTTGAAACATACTAAAACTCTAAATTTTTTTTCAAAGCCGACGTGGAATAACATTTAATGAAAGCGATAAATAAAACCATAACTTAAGCATTAAAACAACATCTCAACATGCGATAAAACGACTGCAAAAATCCTTAATCCACATCTCAAAAAAAAATCATAAAAATCAGAGTACTCAAAAACTGTTTGCGGAAAAACTGAACATGTTTAAAAGTAGGTAACATGAAATAACTAAGCGGTCACGGGGTAACAGCCGCAGCGGAGCATCAGACGTCCTCACCGCCGGTCGGAGTAATATCATCAACATTATCATGCTCACCTGCACCATATAAACCTAGTGAGCCTAAAGGCCCAGCATGCTATATCCACTAATAACAAGGTACATATATCAAAACCACATACAAGCACATAAGTGTATAAACATAATTTTCATGACATGCGTGCATTAAAAGGCCTTAAAACGTTAAATCATGCTGTAGTCGTACATAAATTATCATAACATATATGTTAAGGCATAGCATAATACATAACATAACTTAAAAGAACATGCGAGTCGTATCCATGAAGTGAGAGCCGTTAAATTCGATAGATCAATCTATAAACCATCGTACGTGGCGGTGTGGTTCACCCGACCTTACCTCGGGATCCCTATATGTCACACCTCTATGTTTGCCACTTCAACATGTCGTGATCACATGGATACATAGGCTCATAATCGTTATACATTAACATGGGATCCCAGGGCCCGGCTACCCGGCTAACTCCCATCGTTACTTTGCCCCACAACACTTCAATTTCTCAAAAACATTTTCATACATGCCTTAACATAATTTAAACTTTCATGATGCATGCGTTTCATAAAAATCATGCAAATTTAAAACCTTGGCCCATCAATATATTCAAATTTTCTTAATACATTACATACTTAAATACATAACATGATACATATAAAATTAAATGTATATTAATGGGCCTATGCATTATTTTCTCGGCCCGATCAAGGACTGACTCAAGCGACTGGCCACTACTTCTAAGCCCAAAGCCTCAACTCAAACGTAAAATCATACTAAGTCCAACTCATAATGGTCCAACAACTAAGAACAAATCCTTTTTAAAATCGTTTGAAGGACTCGGTCCAATATCGTTAAAAAAGCTTAAAATTTCATTAAAATAAATATTGGCCCAAAATCCCCAAATTTGGCTAAAAACCCAATTTAATTAAAAATTCCAGCAACTTAACATAAAATTTAACTTAAAATCGTTGACCCAAAAAAAATAATTTTGACTCGAACAAATTTTAACTTAAAAGTTGACTTGACCCGGTAAAAACGGCCCGGACTTTAAAAATAAAATAACCCGGTCCAAAAATAAAATAACTCGGACCGAACTTAAAATATTGACTCGACACTTAAACCACTCGACCCGACCCTATTGAACCGACCCATCGGCCCAAACGAACCGGCCCAAACCAAACACTCAACCCTAAACCTAAAATACACTCTCCTGCACAAGCTGCCGCAGCGACCAGTCTCCGGTTTTTAAGTTCGTTATCCCTGCTCCGGCCACCACTACCGGAGCCCTTCCTACTGGACCATCCCCAGGTCCAGGCGGTTCTAACGTGACCGCCCTTGCCTCAAACCGTAACCTAACCAGGGAGATATGGTCGCTACAAGTGGACGCACCAGCCATACTGCGCCGTCGCGACCACCTGATGGTTTTCACGTTCGTTCTCCCTGATCCGGCCACCAATTCCGGAGCCCTTCCTTCTGGATAACCCCCGGGTCCAGGCGGTTCTAACGAGACCAACCACAGCCCCAACCGAGCTCGCATAAAGGAGAACAAACGCTGGTAAGGAGACGCACGCGACACGCACAAACACACACTGCGCGCTGTGCGACATCAAGCCATTGGTTCGACCACAATTCCACCACTTAGAACCACTACAAGCCACTCCTAGGACCACCATGAACTACTTAACCATGAGCCAAGACCCCTCAAGCAGCCCATGAACCGAAGCCATGCAAAAAGGATCAAAACCGTGAGGTGCACATATGAGTACATGCATGATCATGAACATAAACCTTGAGATCTGAAGCATACACGAAATTTCCATGCATAATCTTTATAAAAACAGTGTAATATGATCTATATGGTGAGAAAAGAAAGAATATAACATGCCTTGGTTGATAGAGAAACAAAAATACGTGATACCGGGGCGGAGGACAATGGAGACAACCACACCTTGAGTTCCAATGGAAAAACTTGCAATTTTCGGCCACCAAGGAGAGTATGGAGTCTGAAGTTGGCTGATGAGATGAGGGCTAGGGCAAATTTTCGAGTTTAGGTGGAGGGTGTGTGAAAAAATGGGCTAAAAAGCCCTTCCACCTTGTTTTATTTAAAAAAAATAAGCCCATCATTATACTAGCCCATCCCCTAATTTAAAAAGGCTTAAAAACATTTAAATATCAGCCCCCAAGCCTTTAATTTTCGTAACATAAGGCCTCTCAATTTTAAAAGTGTCATAAAAGTCATAAAAATGGCCCGTATAGGCGAAAAACGGGTCATCATCGGTAACCGTGCATAAAATCTCATTTTCTTGGAAATTGTGCATAAAATAAAAATATTTTGCTTTAAAATATGTCTAAGTGCTAAAACATTAAAATATTTTCGATTTGGTCGACTCCGGACTCGTCCTCGCTTACCGGTCTCAAACCGTACCGTAAAGCGATAAGCACGCGTAAAGCATAAAATCATCACATAAACACATACATGACATGAAAATCATATAATCATAAGGTTTTACTCCTAGTCATGCATTCAATTCATGTAATTAGGATTTCCGAGCGTTACAACTCTCCCCCCCTTATAGAAATTTCGTCCCCGAAATTAAGTTACGTACCGAAAATCTCTGGATAGCGCGTCCGCATATCGGCCTTGGTCTCCCAGGTAGCCTCGTCTGCTGAGTGATTCTGCCACCGGACCTTGACCATCGGAATCCTCCACGCTCTAAGTCTGCGCTCCTCTCGCGCTAAGATCTGAACTGGTCGCTCCTCAAAAGATAAGTCTGGCGCCAACTGAAGCGGCTCAAAGTCCAGCACATGAGATGGGTTCGGGACGTACTTCCGTAACATCGAGATATGGAACACGTTATGCGCTGCTGACAGACTGGGTGGTAGTGATACACGATATGCTAACGTACCGACCCTCTCCAAAATCTCAAACGATCCAATGAATCTTGGACTGAGCTTGCCTCTCCGGCCTAAGCGCATCACGCCCTTCATAGGCGATATCCTCACAAATACATGGTCCCCTACTGCCAACTCCAGATCTCGTCGTCTTCGATCGGCATAACTCTTCTGACGACTCTGAGCTGTCCTCATCCGATCTCGTATCCGGGTCACAATATCTGTTGTCTGCTGTACCATCTCTGGTCCAGTCAAAATCCTCTCGCCATCCTCATCCCAATGCACGGGAGACCTGCACCTCCTCCCGTACAAAGCCTCATAAGGAGCCATCCCAATCGATGCCTGAAAAATGTTGTTGTACGTGAATTCTACCAAGGGCAACCTGGAATCCCACGCACTCTGGAAATCTATCACACAGGCTCGCAGTAAATCCTCTAGAATCTGGATGACTCTCTCCGACTGACCGTCTGTCTGCGGGTGAAAATCCGTATTGAATGATAGCTTGGTCCCCAATGCAGCATGCAAGCTCCTCCAAAACGCAGAAGTAAACCTGGAATCCCTATCTGACACAATAGAGACTGGTATGCCATGCAGCCTGACAATCACCCTAATGTATAGCTCTGCATACTGCGTCAGTGTGAAAGTGGTCTTCACCGGTAGGAAGTGTGCGGACTTGGTGAGTCGATCCACAATCACCCAAATCGACGTAAAGCCTCTGGGACTCCTGGGTAAACAAACCACAAAATCCATCGTGATGTTCTCCCATTTCCACTCAGGGATAGGGAGTGGCTGTAGTAACCCTGCTGGTCTCTGGTGCTCTGACTTGACCTGCTGACAAATCAAACACTCTGATACAAATCGTCCAATATCCCTCTTCATCCCTGGCCACCAGTAAAGTGCCTGCAAATCCCTGTACATCTTCGTACTCCCTGGATGAATGGAATACGTCGATGCATGGGCCTCTGATAAGATCTCAGCTCTCAACTGCTCAGTGCTGGGTACCCACATGCAACCCCTGAAACGGACTATCACATCCTCAACTGTGTACAAACCCCGTCCTCTAGCCTCATCTCTCTCTCTCCACTGCTGTAACTGCTCATCTGCAGCCTGGCCGTCCCTAATCCGATCTCGAAGAGTCGGCTGAACTGTGAGTGCTGCGAGGCTAGGCGCACGTCCTACTGAATAAAACTCCAACCCAAATCTCTGAATCTCGGTCTGTAGTGGGCTCAACTGATAAACGCGACACCACTGAAGTCTTCCGGCTCAAAGCGTCTTCTACCACATTAGCCTTACCCGGATGGTAGCTAATGTCACAGTCATAGTCCTTCACCAACTCTAGCCATCTGCGCTGCCTCATATTCAGCTCCTTCTGGGTGAAGAAGTACTTGAGGCTCTTATGGTCGGTGAAAATCTGACACTTCTCGCCGTACAAATAGTGTCTCCAAATCTTCAGTGCGAACACTACTGCTGCAAGCTCCAGATCATGCGTCGGATACTGCTCATAACTCTTCAGTTGTCTCGACGCATAAGCAATAACCTTACCACCCTGCATCAGAAATGCACCCAAACCTCTCAAAGAAGCATCTGTATAAACCACGAACTCCTTGTGGTCCACTGGCATAGCTAACACTGGTGCTGAAGTAAGGGCCTCCTTCAGCTGATCAAAGCTCCTCTGACAGTCGGCGCTCCACACATACTTCGCATTCTTCTTGGTCAAGGCTGTCAAGGGCACTGAAATAGAAGAGAAGCCCTTGATAAATTTGCGATAGTAACCTGCCAAGCCCAAGAAACTGCGAATCTCCGCTGCATTCTTCGGAATCCCCCAGTTCTGCACTGCTTCCACTTTCGATGGGTCAACAGAAATCCCATCTCTCGACACGATATGCCCCAAGAAAGCCACCTGCTCTAGCCAAAACTCGCACTTGCTGAATTTGGCATATAACTTGTGCTCCCTCAAAGTTTGCAAAGCTGTCTGCAAGTGCTGTCTATGCTCCTCAAAGCTCCTCGAATAGATCAGAATGTCATCAATGAACACGATGATGAACTGGTCTAGATACTTCCTGAATACTCTGTTCATCAGATCCATAAAAATCGCTGCGGCATTCGTCAGACCAAACATCATCACCAAGAACTCGTAGTGGCCGTAGCGTGTCCGAAAAGCAGTCTTGGACATGTACTCATCTCTAAATCTCAGCTGATGATAGCCAGATCTCAGATCAATCTTCGAGAACACTGAAGCTCCCTGCAACTGATCGAATAAATCCTCAATCCTCGGGAGTGGATATTTGTTCTTCACGGTCACTCTGTTCAACTCCCGATAGTCAATACACAACCTCATGCTACCATCCTTCTTTTTCACAAACAGAACTGGCGCGCCCCATGGAGAGAAACTAGGGCGAATGAACCCCTTGTCAAGCAACTCCTGAATCTGCTCTTTAAGCTCCTTCATCTCGGTAGGAGCTAATCGATACGGTGCCTTACAGATAGGCACGGTACCCGGCATCAGCTCAATAGAAAACTGCCTTAAATAAGAAGGCTTTCTGCCCTGGTGGTCTGATAGAAACTGTCCGCCTCTGAAAGTCAATCACTGCTCCGAACTCTGTCAACCAATCCATGCCTAGGATGAGGTCGAATCCCGAAATCGACAACACAACTAAATCTGCTTGGATTGCATGGTCCTGGAACATCATCGTCAACCCCTGAACCACGCTAGTCGTCGTCAACTCCTCTCCTGACGGAACCGTAACTGCGAGAGCCATACCCAAGCTCTCCGGCGTAATACCCATCCTCTGTGTGAACGCACTCGAAATAAACGAGTGAGTCATCCCTGAGTCTAATAATGCAAGGGTAGTAACACCAAGCACACGAATCTCGCCCGAAACGAACACAGCACACAGGCACGTGTTTATGGCCATACAAAAGCTCAAAAAGTTAGTTAGATACCTAAAACCGATCTAGGTTCGCTAGCCCTATCCATCCAAGTTCTCAAGCCAAGTCCTAGAAGTCCTACAGTTCTACTCAGATTCCACTCCTCAGCAACTAGCGGGTCTGTAGTCCTCGCAAAATCCTTGGGTCCCTGCTTGCGGAACCTCTCAGCAACATCTTCCTCATGCGACCTCCCGGGTCGCTCCGTCTGACGCTCCAACATCCTAGTAATCCCGGCTAACATCTCCACGTTAGCTCTCTCAAACGGCGTCATCTAGACTGGTGGTGGTGGAGGAGGCAAGTCGTCATCCTGTTGTTGCTCTCTGTTGCGACGGGGAGGCATTGTTCTAGTACACCAAAGCCTTATAACGTAAATCTAAGTGCATGACTAGGCGTCTAACCCTTAAAATCTAAGGTAGAACTAAGGCAAAGCTAAACATGCAACATGCAACATAAACATAAAGCGTAAAATAAAACTCACAGAGTGGCAGTGCGACCTCCGAGATCCACGCAGCAGGCTAATACCCCACCAGAATCACCGCTCTGATACCAAGTTGAAACATACTAAACCTATAAATTTTTTTTTCAAAGCCGACGTGGAATAACATTTAATGAAAGCGATAAATAAAACCATAAATTAAGCATTAAAACAACATCTCAACATGCGATAAATCGACTGCAAAAATCCTTAATCCACGTCTCAAAAACAAATCATAAAAATCAGAGTACTCAAAAACTGTTTGCGGAAAAACTGAACATGTTTAAAAGTAGGCAACATGAAATAACTAAGCGGTCACGGGGTAACAGCCGCAGCGGAGCATCAGACGTCCTCACCGCCGGTCGGAGTAATATCATCAACATTATCATGCTCACCTGCACCATATAAACCTAGTGAGCCTAAAGGCCCAGCATGCTATATCCGCTGATAACAAGGTACATATAGTAAAACCACATACAAGCACATAAGTGTATAAACATAATTTTCATGACATGCGTGCATTAAAAGGCCTTAAAACGTTAAATCATGTTGTAGTCGTACATAAATCATCATAACATATATGTTAAGGCATAGCATAATACATAACATAACTTAAAAGAACATGCGAGTCGTATCAATGAAGTGAGAGCCGTTAAATTCGATTGATCAATCTATAAACCATCGTACGTGGCGGTGTGGTTCACCCGACATTACCTCGGGATCCCTATATGTCACACCTCTATGCTTGCCACTTCACCATGTCGTGATCACATGGATCCATAGGCTCATAATCGTTATACATTAACAGGGGATCCCCGGGCCCGGCTACCCGGCTAACTCCCATCGTTACTTTGCCCCACAACACATCAATTTCTCAAAAACATTTTCATACATGCCTTAACATAATTTAAACTTTCATGATGCATGCGTTTCATAAAAATCATGCAACTCTAAAACCTTGGCCCATCAATATATTCAAATTTTCTTAAAACATTACATACTTAAATACATAACATGATACATATAAAATTAAATGTATATTAATGGGCCTATGCATTATTTTCTCGGCCCGATCAAGGACTGGCTCAAGCGACTGACCACTACTTCTAAGCCCAAAGCCTCAACTCAAACTTAAAATCATACTAAGTCCAACTCATAATGGCCCAACAACTAAGAACAAACTCTTTTTAAAATCGTTTGAAGGACTTGGCCCAATATCGTTAAAAAGGCTTAAAATTTCATTAAAATAAATATTGGCCCAAAATCCCCAAATTTGGCTAAAAACCCAATTTAATTAAAAATTCCAGCAACTTAACATAAAATTTAACTTAAAATCGTTGACCCAAAAAAAATAATTTTGACTCGAACAAATTTTAACTTAAAAAGTGACTTGACCCGGTAAAAACGGCCCGGACTTTAAAAATAAAATAACCCGGTCCAAAAATAAAATAACTCGGACCGAACTTAAAATATTGACTCGAAACTTAAACCACTCGACCCGACCCGATTGAACCAACCCATCGGCTCAAACGAACCGGCCCAAACCAAACACTCAACCCTGAACCTAAATACACTCTCCTGCACAAGCTGCCGCCGCGATCAGTCTCCGGTTTTTACGTTCGTTCTCCCTTTTCCGGACACCACTGCTGGAGCCCTTATTACTGGACCATCCCAAGGTCCAGGCGGTTGTAACGTGACCAACCTTGCATCAAACCGTGACCTAACCAGGGAGATATGGTCGCTACAAGTGGACGTACCAGCCATTCTGCGCTGTCGCGACCACCTGATGGTTTTTACGTTCGTTCTCCCTGATCCAGCCACCACTGCCGGAGCCCTTCTGGATGGATCGCCCCCAGGTCTAGACGGTTCTAAAGAGACCAACCACAGCCCCAACCGAGCTCGCATGAAGGAGAACGAACGCTGGTAAGGAGACGCACGCGACACGCACAAACACACACTGCACGGTGTGCGACATCAAGCCATTGGTTCGACCACAATTCCACCACTTCGAACCACGAAAAGCCACTCCTAGGACCACCATGAACCACTTAACCATGAGCCAAGACCCTCAAGCAGCCCATGAACCGAAGCCATGCAAAAAGGATCAAAACCGTGAGGTGCACATATGAGTACATGCATGATCATGAACATAAACCTTGAGATCTGAAGCATACACGAAATTTACATGCATAATCTTTATAAAAACAGTGTAATATGATCTATATGGTGAGAAAAGAAAGAATATAACATGCCTTGGTTGATAGAGAAGCAAAAATACGTGATACCGGGGCGGAGGACAATGGAGATGACCACACTTGAGTTCCAATGGAAAAACTTGCAATTTTCGGCCACCAAGGAGAGTATGGAGTCTGAAGTTGGCTGATGAGAGGAGGGCTAGGGCAAATTTTCGAGTTTAGGTGGAGGGTGTGTGAAAAAATGGGCTAAAAAGCCCTTCCACCTTGTTTTATTTAAAAAAAAATAAGCCCATCATTATACTAGCCCATCCCCTAATTAAAAAGGCTTAAAAACATTTAAATATCAGCCCCCAAGCCTTTAATTTTCGTAACATAAGGCCTCTCAATATTAAAAGTGTCATGAAAGTCATAAAAATGGCCCGTATAGGCGAAAAACGGGTCCTCCTCGGTAACCATGCATAAAATCTCATTGTTTTGGAAATTGTGCATAAAATAAAAATATTTTGCTTTAAAATATGTCTAAGTGCTAAAACATTAAAATATTTTCGATTTGGTCGACTCCGGACTCGTCCCCGCTTACCGGTATCAAACCGTACCGTAAAGCGATAAGCACACGTAAAGCATAAAATCATCACATAAACACATACATGACATGCAAATCATATAATCATAAGGTTTTACTCCTAGTCATGCATTCAATTCACGTAATTAGGATTTCCGGGCGTTACAGTACTGTACGCTAACCACGACCAACTGGTTCTTGCAGGCACTATCAGTGATTCCTAAGGGATCATGGTACGATGTTGCTAGGCGCTCTTACCATGATCCGATGGACAAGTCTGGAATTGTGATTCCCGAGTCACAATGGTTGTGGGCCCACGACTGTTGTATCCCTGAACCATTGAGGGTCACACAAGTACTGGATTCGAGATTCCCGTACGGATACTGAGCTCAATGTGTTGAGCATAGGAGGAGGATTCTAGGGAGTGCGACTTCCTAAAAAGTCAACAGGGGTCAAATCGTGATTCCCGCTGTTGAGGGGCAAAACGGTCATTTTTCCATTTAGGGTTTGATGATATGAAAAATTGTTTTTCATATCATAATATTCAGTTTTGGAAACTGAGTCGATCGGTCCGATCTGATCGACGATCGGAGTTGTAATGAAGTCGTAGTGATGGATATCGTCATTTGGACCCGGGCCCGTTGGGCCGATCCAAGTCCACCACTAATCTACTTAAAGTAGACAAGGGCTTCATTAGTCATAATACACTTGTATCACAACTCACAAGACCTAACACTAGCACACCTTGGCCGCCTCCCTCCTCTTCAAGCCGCCGCCGGCGCCGTGCCCGCCACGCGCCGCCGCCGCCGCCCCTCGCCGAAGTTGCTCCTGCCAACTTTTCGAGGAGAATCCGTCCGTGCTGATCTCGTCAGGCCTTCTAGTGCAGGCTGACGAAGGAGTCTCCCTTCCGGTCATGGACTTAATTGACGAATCTACAGCCGCCTACCGTGAAGAGCCGGTCTTCTTGTAATTCCGGGTGGAGCCAGGCGCAAGTCGCCAGCAAGGTAACTGACTAAACGCCCTATGAATGGTTCATAGTTTGCAGTAGTTTTTAATTGTATTGAACGTTTCCCGGCCTAATTTTATTCTTCCGCTGCCTCGCCGGGAGACGGGATCCGGATCCGCCACAGTTCCCAACAGAACCTAGAACGGTTTAGGTATCTAAACTACGTTTTGGGCTTTAGTATGACCGTAAATGCGTACCTGTGTGACGTTCTATTTCATGCGAGATTCGTGTGCACAGGGTCACTACACTCGCTTTGCTAGACTCAGTGGCGACCCATTCGTTTATTTCGAGTGCATTCACACAGAGGATGGGGATTATTCCGGAGAGCATGGGGGTAGCTCTCGTCGTGACGGTTCCATCAAGGGAGGAGTTGACGACGACCAGCGTTGTGCAGGGTCTGACGATGACCTTTCAGGATCATGCAGTTAGAGAAGATTTGGTCATTTTGCCGATGACAATATTCGACCTCATCCTAGGCATGGATTGGCTGATAGAGTCCGGAGCAGTGATTGACTTTCAGAGGCGGACAGTTTCTATCAGACCGCCAGGGCAGGAGGCTTTCTGATTTGAGGCATCTAGGAGGCCGCGAAAGCCCAGATTCATATCTTTTCTTCAGGCCAGGAAGATAGTTGAGCATGGATGTAAGGCCTTCTTGGCCAGCGTTACCGCTTCTGGAGATTCAGCAGGCCCTTCACTAGCCGATGTGGAGTTAGTCAGAGACTATGCAGATTTTTCCCTGATGATGTAGTGGGAGTTCCACCGGAGCGAGAGGTGGAGTTTTCTATTGAGTGGATGCCAGGGACAGTGCCTATCTCTAAGGCACCTTATCGATTGGCTCCTACCGAGATGAAGGAGCTTAAGGAGCAGATTCAGGAGTTGCTTGATAAGGGTTCATTCGCCCTAGCTTTTCTCCATGGGGCGCGCCAGTGTTATTTGTGAGGAAAAAGGATGGTAGCATGAGGTTGTGCATCGACTACTGGGAGTTGAACAGAGTTACCGTGAAGAATAAGTATCCACTCCCGAGGATTGAGGATTTATTCGATCAGTTGTAGGGAGCTTTAGTGTTCTCAAAGATTGTTCTGAGATCTGGCTATCATCAGCTGAGAGTTAGAGAAGAGGATGTATCCAAGACTGCTATTAGGACACGCTACGGCCACTACGAGTTTCTGGTGATGCCGTTTGGCTTGACGAATGCCCCAGAGATTTTCATGGATCTGATGAACAGGGTATTCAGTCAGTATCTAGACCAGTTCGTCATTGTGTTCATCGACGACATTCTGATTTATTCAAGGATCTTTGAGGATCATAGTCAGCACTCGTAGACGGCTTTGCATACTTTGAGGGAGCTGTATGCCAAGTTCAGCAAGTGCTAGTTTTGGCTGGAGCAGGTGGCTTTCTTAGGGCATATTGTGTCGAGAAATGGGATTTCTGTTGACCCATCGAAGGTGGAGGCAGTGCAGAACTGGGGGATTCCGAAGAATGCAGCGGAGATTCGTAGTTTCTTGGGCTTGGCAGGTTATTATCGCAAATTTTTAAAGGGCTTCTCCGCTATGACAGTGCCCTTGACAGCCTTGACCAGGAAGAATATGAAGTATGTGTGGAGTCCGAGTGTCAGAGGAGCTTTGATCAGCTGAAGGAGGCCCTTACTTCAGCATCAGTGTTAGCTATGCCAGTGGACCACGAGGAGTTTTTGTTTTATACAGATGCGTATTTGAGAGGTTTGGGTGCAATTCTGATACAGGGTGGCAAGGTTATTGCATATGCGTCGAGGCAGCTGAAGAGTTATGAGCAGAACTATCCGACGCATGATTTGGAGCTTGCTGCAGTGGTGTTTGCGCTGAAGATTTGGAGACACTATTTATACGGCAAAAAGTGTCATATATTCACCGACCACAAGAGTCTCAAGTAATTCTTCACCCAGAAGGAGCTGAACAAGAGGCAGCGCAGATGGTTAGAGTTGGTGAAGGATTATGACTGTGACATTAGCTACCATCTGGGTAAGGCTAATGTGGTGGCATACGCTTTGAGCCGGAAGACTGTAGTGGTGGCCTGTTTATCAGTTGAAAGGCCACTACAGACAGAGATAGATAGGTTTGGTCGAGAGCTTTATTCAGGAGGCTGTGCACCGAGTTTAGCAGCGCTCACTATTCAGCCGACTCTTCGAGAGCGGATCAGAGAGGGACAGGCCTCCGATGAGCAGTTACAGCAGTGGAGACAGCGTGATGAGGACAGAGGATGAGGTCTGTACACTGTTGAGGATGGGATAGTCCGTTTCAGAGGCCGGATGTGGGTGCCGAGCACTGGTCAGTTGAGAGCCGAGATCTTATCTGAGGCTCATGCATCGATGTACTCCATCCACCCAGGGAGTACAAAGATGTACAGAGATTTGCAGACATTGTATTGGTGGCCAGGGATGAAGAAAGACATAGGGAGATTTGTGTCGGAGTTCTTGACCTGTCAGCAGTTCAAGGCGGAGCACCAGCGTCCAACAGGGTTGTTGCAGCCACTTCCCATTCCGGAGTGGAAGTGGGAGCATATCACAATGGATTTTGTGGTTAGATTGCCCAGGAGTCCCAGAGGGTTCACGGCTATATGGGTGATTGTGAACAGACTCACCAATTCAGCACACTTCTTACCTGTGAAGACTACTTTCACCCTGACGCAGTATGCAGAGCTTTATATCCGAAAGGTGGTCAGACATCATGGGATACAAGTCTCGATAGTGTCGGACAGAGACACCAGATTCACATATGCGTTCTGGAGGAGTTTGCATGCCGCCTTGGGGACGAGACTGTTGTTCAGTATAGCATTTCATCCACAGACCGATGGACAGTCAGAGAGGGTCATTCAGATTTTGGAGGATTTGCTGAGAGCTTGCGTCATTGATTTTCAGGGTACGTGGGACTCGAGATTACCGCTGGTTGAGTTCACGTACAACAACAGCTTTCAGGCATCGATTGGGATGGCTCCATATGAGGCACTGTATGGGAGGAGATGCAGATCTCCCGTACACTGGGGCGAGATTGGCGAGAGAGTGCTTACTGGGCCGGAGTTAGTGAAGCAGACTGCAGAGGTTGTGATGAGGATTCGGGATAGGATGAGGACAGCCCAGAGTCGTCAAAAGAGTTATGCCGATCAGAGACGACGAGATCTGGAGCTAGCTGTGGGAGACCATGTATTTGTGAGGATATCGCCCATGAAGGGCGTGATGCGCTTTGGCCGGAGGGGCAAGCTTAGCCCTAGGTTTATTGGGCCATTCGAGATTCTGGAGAGGGTTGGTACGCTGGCTTATCGAGTAGCGTTTCCTCCCAGTTTATCAGCGGTGCATAATGTCTTCCATATCTCGATGCTGAGGAAGTATATTCCGAACCCGTCTCATGTGTTGGATTTTGAGCCGCTCCAGTTGGCATAAGATTTATCTTTTGAGGAGCGACAGGTGCAGATTCTAGCTAGGGAGGAGCGTAGGCTGACAGCGTGGAGTATTCCGATGGTCAAGGTCCGGTGGCAGAACCACTCGGAGGATGAGGCTACCTGGAAGACTGAGGCCGATATGCGGATGCGCTACCCGGAGTTGTTCGGTACGTACTCAATTTCGGGAACGAAATTCCTATAAGGGGGGAGAGTTGTAACGCCTAGAATTTCCTCACTTCGTAGAAATGAGTGCATGACTAGGGTGAAAATATTTTTAGATGATTATAGGCTTTATTTTGTGATTTATTTATGATTTTACGTTGCATGGTATGCATGTGCTATTTTTCAGCCTGCTTGAGCTACGGACGCGTGGACGAGATTAGGGTCAACCGGAATGAAAATAAATTGAGATTTTAAGTTATGGGATTTTATAAAGAATTTATTTTATTTTAAGTAACAATTTCTTAAAATTTGGATTTTTATTATTATTTTGGAGGGGAACCCGTTTTTCACCTATACGGGCTGGTATATTGAGTTTTAAGGCATTTTAAATTTTGAGGAGGCGTAGATTTCAAAATTATGCATCCATTTAAAGCCCAACTCTAAGTTTTAAACACCTTTTTAAATTTATTGGAGGGGCAAGCTTGTATTTTATAAATTTAAATTAGTAGGGGTCATAATAAGCATTTTAATTATTTCTTAAACACTAGTTAAACATACCCTAGCCTCCTCTACATACACACCATCCGTCCCCCTCCCTCACAAGCACACAAAATTTCGAAACCAATCAGCAAGTGAAGGAGCTTGGTGATCCAAGGCTCGTTGCGCCCCGATCTCGCGTCTACAACGTCCGTACCTCGCAGATCCGCGTCTTCCTCAACCCAGGCATGTGATATCAATCCCTTTTCTCGCCATTTAAATCATAATAACCTGTTTTTAGGAAAATTATGCATGAATTCGTGGTGAATATTTCAGATCTATACATCTATGATCACATCTCATGCATGCACTTCACGTTTCTTGACATGTTTCGCTTACTTCTTTTAAGACTTCGGGCAGGGCGATTTCCAGGGGTATTGGCTCGGTTCTATGGGTTCCTAGGAGACTCATGGTGGTCTATATGGAGGTGGGAAAGTGGCTAAGTGGTCGGGTGAACCAGGGAAAGCCATAGTGGTCGAGGTGACGCGTCGCCCTGCGTGGCTGATGTGCCCATTTCCCACGATCAGTTCTCCCTGGTTATCCCATGATTTGGACCATGGTTGGTCTCGTTAGAACCGTATGGACCTTTTGGTGGTTCATCCCGAAGGGCTCTGGCATTGGTTGTTGGAGAAGGGAGAACGAACGCAAAGACCAGAAGGTGGTCACGACGGAGCAGCATGGCTGGAGCGTCCACTTGCAGCGACAAGATATCCATCGTTAGCCCATGTTTTGAGCCAAGGTTTGTCACGTTAGAACTGCCCGGACCTGGGGGTGGTCCATCCGGAAGGGCTCCGGCAGTGGTGGCCGGAGCAGGGAGAACGATCGTGAATACTGGACGCTGCTCGCTTGCGCCGCTGGTGTGTGCGTGTGTGTGTCTTGTTTAGGGTTTACTTGGATGGGTTCGGTTCAATTGAACCGGCTGGTTTGGTTGGACCGGATCGGTTCTTCGAGTCTCGAGTCAAATTTTTTAAAATTGGTCGAAGTTTTTTTATTTAGGGGCCTGTTATTTTAATTAATGCGTCGAAGTTCCAATTTTAAGGAAATTAGCCAGAAGTCAAAATTGAGTCAAACTTTTTAAATAATTTAAGTTATGTCTAATTTTATGTTTTTAGTCAAAATTATGGCTTTAGGATTTTAATTGGAGTCAAAATCGATATTTGGAATTTAATTTGGTCAAAATCGGTATTTTGGTCAAAATCGGCTTTTGAGGTCAAAATTGATTTAAATTGCTTTTAAAGGTTGAAATCGATTTTTATAAGTCCCAAAATGATTTTTAGAAGTCAAAATTGATTTTAACTGGTCAAAATTAGCCTTGATTTTTAGAAATCATTATTTAATTAAAATAGGCAAAATGGAAAAAAGTGGTGAACATTCGTTTCATCGGCCGAGTTTGGAGCGACGTTTGGTCTAGTTGTAGCGAGCCAAGCCCCGAGATCAATCCCTGATCGAAGTATAAAAAATGTAGAAGCCCGTAAAGGTATAATTAATCATATATGTAGTATGCTATGTATGAAAATGTTTTAAAGGAAAGAATTAATTATACATTAAGGGGCTAAGCTTTTAAATTGCATGATTTTAAGAAAATTCACGTATCATGAGATTTTATGAAACGATCAGGCATATTCTTTTTATGTAATAACCCGATGAATTGAAGTGATGTGGCAAAGTCTACGATGGGAGTTAACCGGGTAGCCGAACCCGGGGATCCTCTGTTTTCAGGATTTCAGGATTTCAGGATCCTCGAGTAACATCGGGGTGAAGTGGCATTTTTTCAGGAGGTTTGACATATAGGGATCCTGAGTTAAGGTCGGATGAACCACACCGCCACGTACGTTGGTTATTACGACTGATAGTCACACGTTGCTCACATTCACGGATATTACTCATACGCCTTCTTTTCAGGATATGATATGCCATGTCTTATATGATATATGATATGTTACGTTATGACTACAGGATGGAATGTTTTAATATCATGCATGCATTCACTCTTTTACGCTATTTTAATTAAAGTATGTGCTTGCATGAAATTTTATTAGTATGTACTTTGCTATGTATTAGGATAGAGCATGTTGAGCCTCTAGGCTCACTAGGTTTAAATGGTGCAGGTGATGATCCTGTCGATGAGTATATTCCGACTGGTGGTGAGAACCTCTGAGCGCCTGTCGCAGCAGTACCCCGTGACCGCCTTTATGATTCAGTTTTGTCATGTTGTAGTAGATATTGGTTTTTTAAACTTTTTGGCTTTCAGTATTCTTTTTACTCGATGATTTTACGATGTTGGATGTTTTTAACCTTTTCAAATATTCATTTATTTATGCTTAAAGTATTTTGAGAAAATGATTTAGAAATGTTTTATAAGGGAACGAGCCATTCGTTATGTTTAGGTTTATGCTTCCGCAAATGTAAAAAAAATATTTCTAGAGTCTGGTTCGTTTCAAAATCTTCCAGTACTTGGCCCTTTCCGTCTGTCCACCTGTCTGGAGGTAAAAAGTTGTGCTGAACTGCAGATTCCTCCCCAAAGAAGAGTGCAGACTCCTCCAGAAAGCTGATGTAAATCGCGTATATCTATCTGACACGATTGAGACTGGTATTCCATGAAGCCTTATCTTCCGAATGTACAGCTGTGCATATTGCATCATCGTTGTCAGGCCATGTGCGCTAATACAACAATTAGTCACAATTGTGCGGAAGCATCATAAAAATATGGGCTAAAAGTTTTCGATTATGGGCCTGATCCAATATCATTCAAAATACATTCATACTCAAAATAAGGGTTTAACTCAAAACTCATACAACATATAATAAAACAAGTAGTCAATCAACTACAGATCCCCAAATAAATAAAGGCACAAGACATCCCCTGGCTCAATATAATATATCAATACAACTGGGATTCAAATCAAAAAGGGCATCGACCAGCCGAAGCTCCACTCTGTCCAGCCTGGTTACCTGAAGAACCTATAATGGCCAACGTCGAACCAAAACAGTCCAAAACAGGGAAAATAAACGAGGTCAAATCTCAGTATGAAGAGCACAATAAAAGCATCTATCATCTCAGACAATTCAATATCTCAATCGTGCAATGCATGAAAAGGACTACCAAGAATCATCGGTAGACAAAAGCACAACGACTCAGCTGTGCAGATCTCATCAATCATAATCATCTTGTGATGTTCAGGTGCAACGACTCAGCCGACCATCACAAGGAAGTGTGGTGTTCAGGCATGACGACTCATTCGGCCACCACATCAAAACAGTGTTGGACCTTTCAGACACGACGAATCAGCCGACCGAACACAACGTGCAAGGAATTCAGCTCTCGAAAGAATCAGGCTCAATATGTATGCGTGAATGCACAACAAACTCATGCTTCAAAATCATACATATATCTCACGCACAAAACAGATATGATCATAGAATCATCATACAATCAACACAAAGCACATCAGCCAGTACACGAAAGAAATATACCAAAGTTGATAATGTTAGGATCAAGCGCTTACCACTAGGCCAAAAGCTATAGCTGTTAGCCAAGGTGCAACTTTATTTCCTTATAATGTGGCAGCGCAGAGTGCACCTATTATGTGCGTTAGGGTTGGGCTGTTAGGCCCATGAGTCAGGGGAGGTGCGTGTCTAACTGCTGGTACTGTCTCAATTCCCTTAGAGATCAGTCTTACCCTTCCCCTACTGCCGGTCCTATCCCCAGCAGAGATAGTATTATCCGTTAAGATCTGGCATCACACTTTTACAGTCCAAATGGCCAACCAGATCAAGCGGCGTAACGTCAGCAGCTTGACGTACGAGAACTTCCAAGGAGGTCACCCATCCCAGTACTGTTCTCACCCTTGCACGCTTCACTCAACAATCCCCCCCAAGAAGTATAGAAAATTCTTCTTGGGAGACTCGAACCCCTGACCTCGCTCTGATAACAATTGTTAGGATCAAGCGCTTACCACTAGGCCAAAAGCTATAGCTGTTAGCCAAGGTGAAACTTTATTTCCTTATAATGTGGCAGCGCAGAGTGCACCTATTATGTGCGTTAGGGTTGGACTGTTAGGCCCATGAGTCAGGGGAGGTGCGTGTCTAACTGCTGGTGCTGTCTCAATTCCCTTAGAGACCAGTCTT
>KV015578.1:152908-187586 GCA_001598015.1 Dorcoceras hygrometricum
CGTGTCTAACTGCTGGTGCTGTCTCAATTCCCTTAGAGATCAGTCTTACCCTTCCCCTACCGCCGGTCCTATCCCCAGCAGAGATAGTATTACCCGTTAAGATCTGGCATCACACTTTTACAGCCCAAATGGCCAACCAGATCAAGCGGCGTAACGTCAGCAGCTTGACGTACGAGAACTTCCGAGGAGGTCACCCATCCCAGTACTGTTCTCACCCTTGCACGCTTAACTCAACAGATAACAAAGCTTCTAATTCTAGCTCAATTCGTACCTCAACCCAGCTTCTACCTCAACAGATCTTACAAAAATAAGGGCACAACACAACAACCAAGTCTACTGTCCAAGCAGCTTCATGACGAACTTAACAGAAGCCACTACCAGCACAAATCCAAAGCTACTAAACAACAACCAAGTCTACTGTCCAAGCAGCTTCATGACGAACTTAACAGAAGCCACTACCAGCACAAATCCAAAGCTACTAAACTAAAGAAGAACTACGAGTCAACAATAGCGAAGACACACTAACACTGCAACAACTTCGTGCTCCGCAAATCCGATGACTCCAGTCTCCAAACTGGTATCAATCGAACTCTCTAGAGAAGACGAGCTCGGCGCTACAAATCTTGCTCCAAACGGCGGCGTAAAATGACGGCAATCGACGGAAATATGGTTCGGATGAACAATACCAATCGAGGGTTATCGAGATGAAGATAAGAAATATCAAGATCGAAAATACTCTAAGTGTTGATCGACATAAATCCCCAAGTCCAAGCTACAGTGGAAGTCAACCACAGGCAAATCCATATCTTATCGCTAAACAAGAAGTCTCTCAAATATGGTCTCAGTGACAACTCAAATCTGACTACGCTATCTCAGATCTGACTCTCTAAACAAAACATGCGCTTCTAATCAAAACAGTATCGTGCTACTTAACAAAACGACGTAGCACAGGGGTCCTGCTCGCAACAGATCCCTCTAAACTGATTCCACTTACTAGTGTCAAATCTGAATACTCTATACGACATCGCATTACCTCTTAAAACGCCAAATCTGATTAACACCTTAGCGACAGCGTTTCTCTTCCTACTCGCAGCAATTCACGCAAACACATGAGGGTCACATCTGAACATCTCAAATCTGAATCTCGCTAATTCCCGCGCGAGAATCCTAAAATATTATCTTTTTCCAGCGATAGGCCTCAAATATTGATTCTTAATGGAATCAGATCCTGATGAAAATCTCGCCAAAACTGCTCCAAATTGAACGCATATTTCACCCGATAATTAGAAACTCAATTAGCTAGTCCTAATCCAAATCTGATTAGCTAATAAATCGTACTTAACAATTTCTAGTCCTAACAATCGTGAATGTGGTCTTCATCGGTAGGAAGTGTGCTGACTTGGTGAGTCTGTCCACAATCACCCATATGGAGTTAAATCACTTAACAGTTCTTGGCAGTCCTACAATAAAGTCCATTGAAATGTTCTCCAAGCAGCGCAGAGTGCACCTATTATGTGCGTTAGGGTTGGGCTGTTAGGCCCATGAGTCAGGGGAGGTGCGTGTCTAACTGCTGGTGCTGTCTCAATTCCCTTAGAGATCAGTCTTACCCTTCCCCTACCGCCGGTCCTATCCCCAGCAGAGATAGTATTACCCGTTAAGATCTGGCATCACACTTTTACAGCCCAAATGGCCAACCAGATCAAGCGGCGTAACGTCAGCAGCTTGACGTACGAGAACTTCCGAGGAGGTCACCCATCCCAGTACTGTTCTCACCCTTGCACGCTTAACTCAACAGATAACAAAGCTTCTAATTCTAGCTCAATTCGTACCTCAACCCAGCTTCTACCTCAACAGATCTTACAAAAATAAGGGCACAACAACCAACTCAAGTCTACTGTCCAAGCAGCTTCATGACGAACTTAACAGAAGCCACTACCAGCACAAATCCAAAGCTACTAAAGAATAGAAGAACTACGAGTCAACAATAGCGAAGACACACTAACACTGCAACAACTTCGTGCTCCGCAAATCCGATGACTCCAGTCTCCAAACTGGTATCAATCGAACTCTCTAGAGAAGACGAGCTCGGCGCTACAAATCTTGCTCCAAACGGCGGCGTAAAATGACGGCAATCGACGGAAATATGGTTCGGATGAACAATACCAATCGAGGGTTATCGAGATGAAGATAAGAAATATCAAGATCGAAAATACTCTAAGTGTTGATCGACATAAATCCCCAAGTCCAAGCTACAGTGGAAGTCAACCACAGGCAAATCCATATCTTATCGCTAAACAAGAAGTCTCTCAAATATGGTCTCAGTGACAACTCAAATCTGACTACGCTATCTCAGATCTGACTCTCTAAACAAAACATGCGCTTCTAATCAAAACAGTATCGTGCTACTTAACAAAACGACGTAGCACAGGGGTCCTGCTCGCAACAGATCCCTCTAAACTGATTCCACTTACTAGTGTCAAATCTGAATACTCTATACGACATCGCATTACCTCTTAAAACGCCAAATCTGATTAACACCTTAGCGACAGCGTTTCTCTTCCTACTCGCAGCAATTCACGCAAACACATGAGGGTCACATCTGAACATCTCAAATCTGAATCTCGCTAATTCCCGCGCGAGAATCCTAAAATATTATCTTTTTCCAGCGATAGGCCTCAAATATTGATTCTTAATGGAATCAGATCCTGATGAAAATCTCGCCAAAACTGCTCCAAATTGAACGCATATTTCACCCGATAATTAGAAACTCAATTAGCTAGTCCTAATCCAAATCTGATTAGCTAATAAATCGTACTTAACAATTTCTAGTCCTAACAATCGTGAATGTGGTCTTCATCGGTAGGAAGTGTGCTGACTTGGTGAGTCTGTCCACAATCACCCATATGGAGTTAAATCACTTAACAGTTCTTGGCAGTCCTACAATAAAGTCCATTGAAATGTTCTCCAACTTCCAATCCCGAATAGGGAGAGGTCTCAACAGTCCACCGGGTCTCTGAGGCTCAGCTTTGACCTGTTGGAACGTTAAACACTCAGACACAAAGCGGCTGATATCACGCTTCATGGCCGGCCACAAAAACAATTGCTGTAGGTCCTTGTACATCTTCGTGATCCCTGGGTGGACTGAATAAGGTGACGTATGAGCTTCTGTCATGATCATCTCTCGTAGTGCATCACCTGAAGGAACCCACAATCAGCCTTTAAATCTCAGTATTCCGTTGTCGATGGTGTATAGTCCACTGACTTTCTCCTCATCTGTAAGGACTGTTCCCAATAAATGGTAATTATCAAGATAAGTAGTCTATTAATGACGGTTAAATCAGTTTAGCGAGGATCAGTTGAACCAACCAGCTCGAACACAAGCTGGTTTGATCCTATTTACAACCAGCTCGTATGAAAGCTAGTTGTCGTGCTGATTTCTCAAGCTGGTTGCTGTACGGATTGAATCATGGATTCTACGCTGAAGGGAATGTCAGCTAGGTGCTCTGAGTGCCTAAAGCTGACATCAGATAAAAAGAATTCGAATCAGGAGAGCTGAACTGCACAGCGGAGTGCTAAGCTTGTTCACAGCGAGCCGGTCTGGGGAAAAACCAGCTTAGAGATGATCAGCCTGTTGGAGAATGCGACGGATCCGGATCATGCTCCCGGGAAGCAGCGGATGTTTTAGAAATTTTATGCTCGGGAATGCTCATACGCGAATAAAACAAAAGCTAAACATGCATAGGATGTTTAGAAATATTTACCTTTGGAGACTTCGCACCTGGATCCTACTATTCTGGTTTCACGCGACAATAGCACTTCAATGGTTGAATCTCCAATTGTTCGACTAATCCGGTCCATGACCAGTATCCAAAATTGTTCACTGCCTTGCACTAGAAAGCACAGAGAATTGTCAAGAACGTATTCTCCTTGCCAAGACGGCCAGAAAGGGGTCCTGCAGCACGCGGCAGTGGCGGCTAGCGACGGTGGCGAAGGCGGGAGGAGGCTGACTGTGGATGGGAGGGAAGAGGAGAGTTATGATTCATTAATCAAGTGGGTTTTTCTTTCTCTCTTTGAAAGTGTCTCTTCATTGCCATATTTATAGGTAGATGGATAGAGTTTGATTTGAACAAAACAGAGGACATTCGGTTCAACTCAAAGTAGGAACATTCGGTTCAACTCAAACTATAAACGTTCGATCTGACTTGAACTGTGAACATTCAATTTAACTAAAACTAGGAACATTCAGTTCAAGTCAGACTAGGAACATTCGGTTCAAGTCAAAAAGGGAACATTCGTTTCGACTCCCTCAATTGTGGTCTCATCATAATCCCGATCGATTATCAGATATCACCGATGTGATCATTTTACAAAACTGATCTTGTGATGAAAAATCAAATTTTCAAACAACTAAATATATTTATAGCAGGTTTACTCCAATTAGATAAATATGGACC
This sequence comes from Dorcoceras hygrometricum, assembly GCA_001598015.1. Classification (NCBI taxonomy): domain Eukaryota; kingdom Viridiplantae; phylum Streptophyta; class Magnoliopsida; order Lamiales; family Gesneriaceae; genus Dorcoceras; species Dorcoceras hygrometricum. Next base: position 157,363 of record KV015578.1, read on the forward strand.
TTAACTTATTTAGGAAGTCATACTAACCTTCCTCCTACTATACTCAACACTTTAATTCCATATCCATATGGAAATTGGGATACAAGTAATTGTGTGAGCCTCAATTTTTCAGGATACAGCTAGCCGTGGGATCACAACTCTTTGTGACTCCGAAAACACATTTGGGACTTACCCATACTATCATGGTAAAACGTCTAGCAACTTCGCCCCATGATCCCCTAGGTATCAGTGATCGTGTCTGCAAGAACTAGTTGGTCATGGTTAGCGTACAACTTGATCCTTTCATCTCAAATATCCCGACCAAATCAACGACCATTGGTAAATTGAGAGTCGCTAGAGATTGATAGCCATGCACACATCTTGGAGATAAAATAGCGAAATCGCATGTGCTACTAGGTAAACCCATTTACTTAAAGCACATCTAGTACTCTGACCAGAGATTTATCACACTATTATATCCTTAGACATCATAGGATATCCACGCACAAGGGCGAATGGTGAATCCTTGACAACGAAGCATCGAATCCTACATGCATCGAGACCTCACCCAATCGCGCCACCTGATGACCCCAACTATCATATAAAGTCTCATTGACGTTTCGAGTAGTAAGGACTAATCTGTACAACCAATAACTCGGACTTGACCCACTCGACAAATGATAAACACTTGGAAAGTCCAAACGAGGGTAGTTCGATAGATCACCAGGTCACTATCCATCTGCATGCTCAGAACATCTCAATGTTCCCTACCAATGAAACGTGGTACTTTACCTCACATATGCTAGTCTCAAGCTCGGGCGACCCTTATCCACTTCTGGACCGTCCAATCGACTAGGAACTAGTTTAGAACATATAGTGACTATTCGATGTGTTTCATGATAGCCATCAAATCCACTATCACATCTAACATACACTATAATCATAAATAAAGATTCTTTTAAATAGAGTCAACAAGAGAAATCCCACATGCCACCAGTTGGCTAGTTGGGCATCTACTCTAACAATCTCCCACTTTCCCTAAAGACAACTACTCATGAGACGCAGTCCCATTGTTTCGGGATGTTATTCAAACAATGGTCCTGGAATGGGCTTCTTAAGTGGGTCAGCAAAGTTATCTGTAGACGTGACACGATATCTCCTCTTCCCGCAATTTCTCGGATAATGTGGAATTTTATCAGTATATGTTTGATCACTGATGAGACCTGGGATCCATTGCATGAGAAACGGCACACTTGTTGTCACAATAAATTGGGACTGGACCAACTACTTCAGGAGTTATTCCCAACTCTTGGACGAAATTCCTCATCCCAACTGCCTCTTTAGAAGCAGCTGATGTTGTGATGTACTCAGCCTCAGTGTTTGAATCCGCGACGGTGTATTTCTTAGAATTGAGCATGAATGCAAATCCAGAGGTTGACTTCAAGTCATCCACATCACACTGAAAGCTAGAATCAGTGTAGCCTTAAAATTTCAGTTCACAACCCCCATAGACCATGAAGATATTCTTAGTCCTTCATAAGTACTTAAGAATATCATTTATAGCCTTCCAATGCATTTGGCCGGTGTTGGCTTGGTATCTGCTCGTGACGCTAAGAGCATATGAAACATCTGGTCTGGTCGATATCATACTGTACATAATACTACCTATTGCCGAGGCATATGGCACACGTGTCATGCTCTCTATCTCTTCATCGGTCTTCGGACATAGAATTATATAGAGTGACCCTGTGGCACAAAGGTAGGTGTCCTCTCGTTGACTCTTCCATAGAGAATCTCTTAAGTATGGTATCGATGTAGGTTTATTTGGGGAGACCAAGCATCCTTTTCGATCTATCCCTATAGATCTGTATTCCAAGAATATAGGATGCTTCACCCTGTCCTTCATCGAGAATCTACTAGACAACCATACTTAAGTTTATTGCAGCATTCCTACATCATTGCCTATGAGAAGAATGTCATCAACATAAAGTACAAGGAATGTCACAGCATTCTTAACTAGCTTCTTATACACACATGGCTCCTCGGGATTCTTTATGAAAACAAAATTCTTTAATCGTTTGATTGAACCTCAAGTTCAAACTTCTTGATGCTTTCTTTATACTGTAGATCGATCTCTGAAGTTTGCATACTTTATGCTAACTTCTAACGGATTTGAAACTCTCAGGCTGCATCATATAGATTTCTTATTTAATGTTTCAATTAAGAAACGTAGTCTTCACATCCATTTTTCATATCTCATAGTCGTACCATGCTGCTGTGGCTAGTAGAATCCTAATTGACTTGAACATCACGACAGGTGAAAAGGTTTCATCATAGACAACACCTTGACTTTGAGTGTAGCCTTTTGCGACCAGTCGACCTTGTAGATCAGTACCTTACCATCAAACCCAAGTTTTCCTTTGTATATCTATTTGCATCCAAGTAACTATTCCTTCAGGAGGATTTACAAGAGTCCAAACTTGGTTTGAATGCATCGATTCTATCTCAGATCATATTGCTTCAAGCCATATATTAGAACCGGCATCGAAAATTGCCTCCGTGAAGGTTCTTGGATCACATCCAACAGTTGGATCACTTTGATCCTCTTCAATGTGGAAACCATATCTAACAGGAGCCCTAGGAACACTTATAGATCTCCTAGGTGTGTTCATATCAGGGATTGGTTTTTGAGTTGTGTGAGATTCACTTGGTACTTCAGATGGTTCTCAAAATTCCTCGAGTTTTACTATCTTGCCTTTTCTATCAATTAGAAATTATTTCTCCAAAAAGTTGAATTTCTACAAACAAACACTTTTGTTTCAAAATGGGATAGTAGAAGCGGTATCCAATAGAATGCTTTGGATACCCAACGAAGTAGCATAAGATAGATTTATTATCCATTTTTTCTCCCATTGTCTGCTTCACGTAAGTAGGACATCCACAAATCCTCGAGTACGATACTTGGGTAGCTTGCCCATCCATTCTCATATGAAGTTTTATCCACTGCCTTGGTGTGGACATTTTTCCATAAAATGTTTTGAGCGCATAGCACCAAAACAAGGTAGGAAGTTCAGTGAAGCTCATCAAAGACTGAACCATGTCCATCAAGGTTTGATTACGACGCTCCGCTACACCATTGAGTTGTGGTGTGGCCGGAGGGGTCCATTATGAGAGATTCTCATTCTCCTTAAGATAGTCTTAAAATTCGGCACTCAAGTATTCTCCACCTCGATTGGATCGAAGTGTTTCAATACCTTTTCCCATCTGATTTTCTACTTCAGCCTTGAACTTTTCAAAGGATTCAGACTTGTACTTCATTAAGTACAAGTACCCATACCTAGAGTAATCATCGGTAAGGTGATGAAGTAGGTGTGGACGGACTTAGTACCAATGCTAAGGGGGCCACACACATCAGTATGGATCAAGTCCAATAAGTCTAGAGCACGTTCAGCCTTGCCCTTGAAGTGCAACTTTGTCATTTTCCTTTGAGACAGGACTCGCAAGTTGGTAAGGAGTTAACATCAGACATATTAAACATGTCACACTTAACCAACGTGTTCATCCTCTTTAAGGAAATATGACGTAGTAGCATGCCAAAGTTGTGCCGAGTTTATACAATAGTATTTCCTTTTGATTGTTGTTGTATGTGTTTCCACATCGTGAGTTGGAATTTATCTTAATTAGAAGTTGTATAGACTGTTTTCGCGTTCCCAAATTCCCATTAAACATTCATTATTGTAAATATTGCAAATAGAATTAGCGAAATGACAAGAATATCCATCACTATCAAGCATAGAAACCGAAATGATGTTATTTATTAAATCAGGAACATATAAAACATCCTTTAACAAGAACATGAAATTAGAATGCAGAAATAAATAAACATTTCCTATTGGTACAGCAGCAACTCTTGCTCTGTTTCCCAGTCTCAAGTGGGTCTCACCCATCATAAGCCGTCGACTTCTTGTCATTACCTGCAAGTCATTGCAGATATGAGATCCACATCCAATATCAAGTACCAATAAGTTGAATTAAGACACATATTTATTTCATTGTAAAATATACCTTTCCCTGCTCGTACTGCTCAAGGTAATCTCGGAAGTTCCTCCTCCAATGCCCAGGCTTGTGGCATTGCTGGCAAAAATCCTCACACTTCTTGGGTTTAGGAGCCCTTGCCTTGGGCTTCTTGTTAGGCTTATCCTTCTTCGTAGGGGCAGAATGCTTCTTACCCTTGCGTTTGGGCTCCTTCTTCACTGATGAAGAAGGATCCAAAAGGAGGACAGTCTTGTCCTTCTTCATGGTCCCTTCAAACACTTCAAGAATGTTCACCAACTCTTAAGGAGTGGCATCCAGATTGTTCATTTTAAAGTTGACCACAAACGGTTCGAACGCAGCAGGGATGGAGAGGATAATCAAATCCACAAATAGTTCATGTGAAAACGAGAGCTTGATGCCCACCAACTTTTGAATGAGCCCAATCATACGGACCCCATGCTCGCGAGTCCGCTCGTGCATGCGGCACGTCATAAGATGCTTGACCGTAGTGAACCTCTCTGCCCGAGAGTTCTCCCCGTACAGCTCTTCGAGGTGATGGTGTATGTCAGCAGCAAACCCCGTCTCCTAGAATCGCAACTGTAGTTTGTTGGACAAAGAAGCTAACATGTAGAACCGTGCCTTGAGCTCATGGTCGCACCATGTCTACAATTTCGTCAGCTCCTCAGGACCGACACCAGCAAGGGCCTCGTTCGTAGGGCTCTTCTCTTGTGTGTAGAGAAGCTTCTCCAAAGCAAAAACTATATTGAGGTTGCGCAATAAATCCAGGTAGTTAGCGCCATTAAATTTGTTGCTATCCAGTATAGCATCAAGTGGATTTTTAATAGAGTGAGCTGGTTTAGCTCTTGTGAACAGGATGGAGTAAAAGCTATTCATACGAGACCTAAGCAGACCGCGAGCTGAAATACAGTAGTCTGATACAATGTAGAGGCCTGAGTTGATCCGAAAGCACTGTAGCTCAAATCTGAGGAACGCAAGTTGGACAATCCGCTGTGTCATAGACTGTCAGACTTATCATTGACACATGTCCAATCATGCTTATTGTGTTAGGTGAACGGTTAATCCTCATCTCCTCGTTCTGGGTAAACGGTGGAGCAACCTATATGTATAGAGTTGTGTGTATTTTGGATTGGAACACAGAAATTATGTACAATAGTAAAACACGACAACACAGAAACACAGCGGAAGACAGTCTATGCATCACTTAATCAACCTCCATAGTGCTGTAAGAATTGAGTATGATCAGATATTACTCTAGAGATATGATATTCTTGTGTGTCACAAAAATCACATACGTATTCAATTGAGTAGTATGATGTGCTAGCTGTGATTTTGATGCTATACCATCATAACTGCGTAAATCTGTGATCCGTATGGAATTTTATATTGATTATGTGAATGCATACTGACATGATTGCATTCATATTGAGCCTGAAACCGAGACAGATGGCATATTCTGCCACGAATGACATTGGGAAGCTATAGCTGAGTGGCGAGGGATGTTGAGTTACGCCCAAACCTAGAATAATCACTGTAGTGTTCCAACGTCAGGGATTGAGAAGGAGGACGCCACTCCAAAGTGGGAGTAGGTTGTTGTGCCAATAGCTTAGTCCCCGGGATCCCAGAACATGTGATATTTCTTTGAGAACAGATTTTACAGTCCCTATTTCTTTTCACAATTGCAATCATGCATAAGTTTTCTATGCATAACGATTATATGAGATGTTTCTCACCAGATCTTTCTGGTTGTTTTTTTGCTTGTATGTGTCCTTGACAACAGGTGGGGCAGGGGCTGGATCAAACAGACAAGGGTAGCAGGTCCTAGAAGAAACAGAGATCAAATAGCAGCTTAGGCAAAATGATAGCGCGAGCTGAAAGTAGCGTGGCGTAGATTCGTATAACCTTTTGTACAGTTAGATTTGAATATAACAATGTAAACGTTGTACTATGATGCTTATATTTGTAACATGAACAAATTTTAAGGAATAGAATCAAATTTTATTAGTTTGTGCATGCTACACTTTCCTGTGCCAAATGGGAAAAAAACATTTGTAGACTTTTTTTTCATCTTGCCTTATTAATCTTGACTTAATGATGTCTAACGGATAATGACTCTTAAACATTTGATTAGCACCAATGGTCTCACATCATCCCTCAGTTTCCACTTCTGTAGCTTCTCATCACCAGCTTGACTATCGCGAAAGCGATCTAGCGGCATAGGCTGTATGGTAATCGAATTATGCTTAAGATCTCTCCCTGCAACAAAAACTTCTAGTCCAAAACTCTGTATCTCTCGCTGTAATGGCTCTGTGACCCACAGGTGAGCCACAAATGCATTCTTCTTGCTAAGTGCGTCAGCTACAACATTTGATTTTCCTGCATGGTATATGATCCCGCAGTCATAGTCCTTCACCAGCTCTAACCACCTCTCTTCCTCATGTTCGACTCCTTTTGCATGAAGAAGTACTTTAAGCTCTTGTGGTCGATGAAGATTTTGCACTTCTCTCCATATAGATAGTGCCTCCAAAGCTGACCACCACCAACAGATTGCACCACGCACAGTAGTACAGATCAAACCAGCAGATCAGATCACACGAACTCAGCACATGCATAGGGTAAACGGCACAGTACTACCAAATAGCTTGTGCAACATCAGGTAAGATCGCGCCCTATCAATCAGCTCAGGATTCTCTATCCATATTATGACAACCAAAACATCCCGCGATGCTCTCAGCTCACAGAACCTAAGCTTGGAACAGCTCACGACAAGGGCAGCGGCACAGCTCACAACAACAGGCCAAATCATGCACTGGCTAGCTTACCCGTACTGAACAATTATCCCTGAAGCTGAAACCATAAACAGCTCTCATTCGGTCTGGAAACAACGAACATCTCTCTCCTAAGTGATTTCACCAACCAGCACAACATAAGACCCGTAATATGAACATCCCTAAGTTGAATCCAGCTTACGCTCATACACAAAATCCCAAGTTTTTTCCCTCTACGCTGTTGTACAAAAATAGCTCGCAGCAAAAAACTTGATCGCACACAACGAAGCAGTTCATCTCAGAACTGTTCTTCTACATCAGCTTTCACCCAAGCTGATATAACCCAACAACACAGCACCACGTTCTCACTACACAGTTCTGAACGCTGTGTAACTCTTAGAGCTGAATCCAGATTACGCCCTACTACTCAAACAGGTATCAGCTTAGCTCTCAATATCTAGATCAGGTGGTGCACTCTGATCAGCATAGAGCATTCAGCTCAGCTTACGCTCTCCATAGCAATAAGCGCTACCAAAGCTCAGCTTACACCGCTCAGCTTAGCACAAATAGACTAGCTCAGGTCGTACTCATCCACAACAGCTCAAGGACTTCAGGCCAACGCATATCGTCCAGCTCAGATCGCTTACTCTCTCCTCAGCTAGCAGTACATAGATCAGCTTTGAGTACTCAACTCGGTATGCATCAGTCATGTCAGCTTGCGATGATCTATTCACCTTTTGCTGTCTCAACTAGTTCAAGACGCTTTAAGATCAGATCATGAACCCAGGTCTCAAGGTACGTACTAATACCAGCTCGCGATGGTCAACCTAGCTATTAAGGGTCAACTCAGCTCGCATCATAGTGTAACACCCAAATCTGCATCAAACTCTCGCTTACTTCCTAAACTGCTATCAGCTTAGAACGTTGCACTAGTCCTGCTCATGCTACAGTAGTTTCATCTCAGCTCACGTGCCCATCATGGTAAATAGAGCATAGGGCTTATCTATCTGCACCCGATCTGGTCCAACACATTCAGCTAGCATAACTACACAAAAATCTTCTAAGATGAATTTCTCCTTCTCTACGCCCAGCGCACTCCAAACTGATACAATTCTCCAGAAACACCAATCAGTTTACACCTCTAATATCAGCACAAATAACCAGAACAGCTCACACCGGTGCTGATCTAAACTGTAACCCGAAGTAGTTTCCTCTATTAGCTTAGCACGGAACCTAAAGCTTGTCCGAGCTATTCCATGTCACCGATACTCCCTAAGATTGTTAATTTTGATTAGTTAACTACTGATCTGGACTTATTAATCCACTAATCATCATGGCTAATCACAGTCCTCACAATTAAATATTTTATCGTTCTTTGCTTAAATGCGATAACTACTCCGTACTTAGCTAACCAATCCATTCCCAAAATTAAATTGAACTCATGCTTATATTATCAAATCTGCATACACGAAACACCCCTGCAACTTAATCTCTATTTCGCAAAATATATTCTAGTAAGTTTTCTCCCGATTTAACACAATAAAATATTGGTAATACATCAGGGTGGGTAGGGAGTTTCTTATCAAAACTATTGATACAAAAGAATTGGTTGTAACAGAATCTAAAAAGGCTATAGTAGGCATACTAGTGACAAAACGTTTACCTGTAACTACCATAGAGTCTGGTTTAGTCTGATCTTTTGTCATTGTATAGGATCCACTAGTGATGAGTTTTATTTGATTGATGAAAAATACTAGAGATGTATCCTGAAATATCACATTTGTAACACCCTCTCTGGACAGCTCGGCACTGATCAGTATCGTTTCTTGGAAAATTGGACAAACTGGCCTGATATCAATCTGAGTAACTGCATAGGTTGGGGTTGTACAGGTCTTTGTCCCTGAGACCTCTACTGGTTGTCGTTGGGTCTCTTAGCTTACTTCTGGTCCTTATGTTTAAAGGCTTGACGTTTTTGATGTCGCTCTTCTTCCTATCTCCTTCCACATCTTCTTGAGCTTGTAGGGCTTTAACCGCTGTTAATTTGGCTTCTTCCCACCAAATCACTACATCGTCTCTCAACATGTAGATGGCATAGCTGACTCTATCCTAAAAACTCGTTGGACTCTGGAGTCTAAAATTTTCCTGAGAATTCTAGTGACTGAATCCTCGATTTGAAGATTGGACAATTCCTAAGCTAGATTGTCCTACTAGTTGGTCTACAAATTGACCCATTCTTGCTATAACTCGTGTATTATTATCATTAATAACATATTCATTCATAGCTTCTATCATTCCTCTTCCTCTTCCTAAAATATCTGAACTATAGCCCTAATCGACCACAAGACTATCATGAAAGAATACTGTGTACTAGAAAACAAATATGAAGATAAAACTCACAGGTTAACTGAAGAGGCTGGCGAGAACTATATCATACTGGAAGAATTGATTATCTCAAGGACCAACATATGATACCAATTGTAAATGTTAGAGTAGATGCCCAGCTATCCAACTGTTGGTAGTGGGCTTGTTGACTCTACTGTAAAAATTATATTTATATAATTTACATTTACCTGAATTCTTTATCTTCATTATTATGATTACAAATTGTTGGATAAAGACCTTGAATGCACTATAGTGTTTGTTAGATGTGATAGTTTATTTTATGGCTATCATGAAACACAACTATAGTCAATGTGTGTTCTAAATGAGTTCCTAGTCGATTGGGCCGCCCAAAAGAATATAAGGGCCGCCCGAGCATGATACTAGAATCTGCGATGCAAAGTACCACATTTCATTGGTAGGGAACATAGTGATGTTCTGAACATGTAGATGGATAGTGACCGCGTGATCTATCGAACTAACCTCGTTCGGATTTTCCAAATGGTTATCATTTGTCGATTGGATTAAGTCCGAGGTCTTGGTTGTATAAATTAGTCCTTACTACTCAAAACATCATTGAGAATCTACGTGATAGGTGCCTCACTTTGACCCGTGTACCGACTCAGTTGGGGTCACCAGCTGACGGGATTGGGTGAGGTCCCGATGTATGTAGGATTCGATGCTTCGTTTCGAGGATTCGCCGCTCGTCATTGTGCATGGATATCCTACGCTATCCGAGGAGATAACAGTGTTACAAATCTCTGGCCAGAGTAGATGTGCTTTAGGTAAATGTTTTTACCTAGTAGTACATACACACTATTTGATCTCCAAGATGTATGCATGGCTATCGAATCTCTAGAGATTCTTTATTTTACCAATGGTCGTTTATTTGGTCGAGATATTAGAGTTGAAAGGATGCTAACCATGACCAACTGATTATTGCAGGCACTATCAGTTATACCTAGGGGATCATAAGGCGATGTTGCTAGACGCTTTAGAATGGTCCGATGGCTAAGTCCGAAAATGTTTTTTTGGAGTCACAAGGAGTTGTGAGCCCACGGCTAGCTGTATCCCTGAACCATTGAGGGTCACACAAATACTGTTTTTTCAATTCTCGTACGGAAATTGTACTTAAATTATTGACTATAGTAGGTGGAAGGATAGAAGTATGACTTCCTAAAATTTACTGGGTAAGTATGACTTTCCATTTAGCTGATAGGTGTCTAACAGTTATTTTGAATTACGTAGTCCGAAAAATTGTTTTCGCATAATAATGTACAGTTTTGGAAACTGTTCAGACCGATCTGATATGATCGTCGATCAGGATTATGATGAAGCCACAACGATGGAATTGAAACCAATGTTCCTTGGGCCTGGGCCTGACCTGGGCGCATTAACCTGGTTTATGCCCATGAAATATCTGTAAAAAGGGGCTTAGGGGGAGCTTCTCATTTGTACCAAGTTGTATTGACAACTCCCACACAGCTCCCCTCCCCTCACTCTCGCCGTCCTCCTCCCGCCTCAGCATCGTCGCCGTCGCCGCCCATGGCCCGCCATCCCCACCGCCGTCGTCGGAATTCATTCCGACCTTATTGGCATGACGATTTCGTTCGTGAAATCTTCACTGGTTTTCTAGTGCAGACCAGTGAAGGAATTGAGATTCCGGTCGTGTACCGGATTAGGCGATTGGAGCCTTTCAACCATTGAAGTGCTATTGCCACCTCAAATCGGAACCGGGTGTCAGGCCTGGTGCTCAGTCAGAGATAAAAGACGCAATAAACAACGCAGAAGCATTTAAAATAGTGGCTAAAATTTTTCGCTTTGGCCTGACTTAGAAAACATAAATTAAAAATAAATTGATATCCAAAATACAGGTTTTACAACAACTGAAAACCCAATACAACAACCAACAACAACGCACATAGAGTTACTCCAAATCAACATACTAAAGGATCCATGATAAGTATCTCGCTCAACATAGATACAATACGTTATAACATGTATATACTATATATAACTGGGACACTCTATCCACCTCCCGGGGCACTACCAGTTGGATCAACTCCACGCACAGCTGAGAAACCATGATAACATGAAATACACACATAGGAAAACAAAACAACCAGCCGCAGAGGGACATGAGGTCAAACCCAGTACGGAGAGCAACTGAAAAACAGCTAATAAATAACAACAAATAATATGCAGATGCTATGCAGGAGAACAAGGCTACAACCGAAGGCAGGGAGCCAAAGGATCTCAAGAAATAGCTCAACAACTGATACAGATCAACTGAAAGATAGTGGTCACGGCGTGTGTGAGTATATGGGAGCTACCCACTCGTCTCAACACACAGTACCAGATGCACAACAGATCACTCAACCTATTGTTTCCAAGCTCATGAGGCGTAGGAGCTACCCACTCGGCTCATAGCGGCTAACAACAACCCAACAGGCAGATGAGTATCATGGTATTGCCGCTCGTCCTCAATATAAGCATCCTGGTACACACATGTTAGCAAAACAAGGGTCCTCTAGCAAGATCTGAGCTCAACATGGCAAAATGCGTGTATGCAATTACAACTGCTAGCAACAATGAACACAGAGCGGAAGCAAGCAATAACAGCACAGAGCATACACAGCAGCACACATAAACATCCATCCTCAATCCAAAGTTGTAAAACAAGCTCACATCCGTACCTTCACTTATGAGCTATAATTACTACAAACGAGGTCCCAAGCACACAGATCTGAAACCTACAAAACCAATACAAACAACGACCCAGGGACAGTAACACATAATTTATGAACTGGGACCTACGAACTCCACCCAACTCTATCCTACTCTTCTAGCACAACAAACAACTCTAAACAAGCATAAGGGAGGATCTATCACTATCTCAGAGCGTTACCGGAACGGAAAAACAAATCTGCTCAAATGCTAACAGAATACACAAGTTAGCTTCCTTCGCGATCCTCTTCCAGCTAAACCCAAGTCTTCGAAAGAGGTACAGCACGAAAAGCGCCTTAGCAAGAGGAACCCAACGCTACCACTCTTGCTTCAATCGGAGCTGTCTACCGCCGGCAATCGACTAAGATAAGGTTCGGTGAACAGAAGCTAGGGTATCGCTACAAAGCTTTCTCACGGATTTATTCTAAGTGTTGGGAAAGATATCACGATCGAATGGTCAAAGCCCTCTATTTAAATAACTCAGATCTGTCAAAATCTGAGGAACAGTAGCCACCGACAACTTAAGGCCCAGAGCTGATCCCGACTCAGATCTGAGTACCACTCCAGATCTGAACCTTACGCTAAAATAGATTTGAACTCATCCAAACGACGTCGCACAGAGGATCACTCACTCACTAGGACACGTCATCCCGCTAGCCAAATCTAAATCGCTAAACGGCGTCGCATAGCATTCACAGTAGCATCACCAAAACATCATCGCATCGCTCCATGCCAGAATACTCAGATCTGACTCACAAAACCCGATCAAATCTGAAAGCCAGTGGATCGCGCCGATCTATCCCAAAACACGAACCAGACCGGTCCACGCATTACTAATCACTTACGCAACTCAAATCTGGTTTCTCCCTAAACGACGTCGCTTCGCTACCCGATAACAAAATTCACTAGCGAGGCCAAAATAACGCGCGACTACCAGATTTTACCACCGAATCTGAATACGATCATCCATCGCTGACCAACACTCAACTATGATTATTTTCCCTCAGAATATTCCAACATTCCAGAGGTGTTTTAGGGTCTTATACGCACCCGATTACTACACCAAGCATAAGAGCTCAAAGCTGGTCATTCCCAGATCTGTTCATGCCAAATATGGTCTGTAATAAACTCGATTAATTAATTCAATTAATCCAATAATCTTTCGGTCTCACACCAGGCGCATAGTCGCAAAGGAAAATACTCTATACATAATGTTTAGTTTTATTCGTGTATTGACCGTTCCCGGGCTCTATTAATTTTAAACTTCCGTTGTGCCCTGGAGCGGGATCCGAATCCGCCATTGTGCCAATAGTGGTACCAGAGCTACAGGCTCGGATCTGTCATTACACGATTTCTGCCTAATTGCATCAAAAACTCGATTTTTTAAAAAGTAAAATTTTTCCAACGATCAGCTTCTGCGCCACTTCCAAGAAGCCTCCGTCGCAAGTCGCATATGGGTCGTGCGGAAGCCGGAGCACGTATCGCATGCACCAGTTGAGGGTTCATCCCGCATTTCTCGTGCGCACGTTGCGTTCGACGTTGCGGGATCATCACATATATCTGGCTTGCACGTTATGCGCAGGCGTTGCGGGATCTTCCCCCATGTCCTGTGCGCAAATTGCGGGGAACGTTGCGAGATCGTCCCGCATATCTGGTGCGCACGTTACGCATAGATGTTATGGGATCATCCTGCATGTCTCGCGAACGCGTTGCGGTGAACGTTGCGGGATCGTCCCACATGTCTTGCACGTGCGTTGCGGCGAACGTTGCGGGATCATCCCGCATATCCAGTGCGCACGATACGCGCAGATGTTGTTGGATCGTCTCGCATGTCCTGCGCACACGTTACGCACAGTCGTTGCGGGATCTTCCCGCATGTCTAACGTGCAACGTCCCGCACATCGCCCGCAACGTCCCTGCCCGACCTGTGCGAGCTCCGCACTTGGGGTGGCGATGGGGCGATGAGTTTTGTGCCGAACTTGCTATCGGACTTTTCTAGTTGGACTAAAATTATTTTTGAAAATTTCGAGGTGTTGGACCTAAAATCGTTTAAGCCCAAAATTGTTTGATGAAAATAAAATAAAAAAATATGATTTTGTTGTATAAAAGAAAATATGATTTTATTATTTATTTATGTCATTTTATTGGATTATTTGAATAAATAATATTGTTTGGGATGATCGAGAGACGTGCCAAATGTGATAGATTTATGCTAGGTTTTGTAATGCTTGGTTGTAATATTGTTGATATCATTTTAAAGTGAGTTTGGTTTATGGCTCATTCCCACCTCTTTAAGCGTATCCCTATTTGTCATGTATATTTAAATGCAAATATTAGACTTAGCGGGAGATAAGTTTGAAAATGGTGGAGATGATGATAAAAGATATTAAAATCGAAGACATGTAAAACTGGATCTTTATGTAATAGGATTGAATTGCATAATGCATCACCTAGGATTGGACCTAGATCCGTGCTTGGCAACCACGGATCGCATAGCTCTCGGTTATCAATCATACCTGTTATATATGTGATATATATCTGTTGAATCAAGTGATATATATCTGTTGAATCAATGAATTTTAAATTTTATTTAAAATTAATGAGACCAAATTTCAAAATTAAAATCCCTCATTTTAAATTTGATTTAAAATTTATATCAAGATTAAATGTTTATGATTAAATTGAATGAATTTAGTTTATTGATAATTATGAGGTCGTTTGACAAAACTTAATCTACGAGAGTACTTCATAGACCGACTTAAAAATTGCTTGTACTGATTGTTCTCATTGAGGGGCGTTTCTTTGTCTTAAGAAGTTGAGTTTTAAGTGGGCCTTAGCCCCTCCAATAACCTAGAAGCTCCTAGAGAATTTTAGTCCATGAATTATAAATTGATCATAAAACAAAAGTTTTTTTATAAGATCATGAAGCTAAGGGAATTTGAATATTGTTTGAAATTTCCCACCTTCCATCAACAATGGGTGTACGTCTATGCTACCCGCATACATAGCCCAGCTCATATTATTGGAGCGTTTCTGTGTGCCAGAAAGCTGTACACGCAATTGACATTTGTTGTGAGTTAGATGGAAAACCCATAGCGTTGGCTAATAATTGGGGACGTTATGGAGATCGTCCATTACAACTCAACATTGATGGGTCGTCTTGACACGTGATAGTAATTGGTTCATATTATTGGGCCCTTAGTGGAGGTGAGGTAAATACATGGAGGTTTCACCTGTTGCAATTGGGCTCTAACATTTGAGGATCATGGTTGGCTGATATTATTCGGACCATGATTTCTTGATTGGACTCTATGTACCCACTACTTAAACTGACTTTCCCTATTTCATTGGAGGGTGGTGAAATTGTTATAATAGTTGGAGGTAATTCATAAAACTAAATGACCTTATTTTATGTCTTAGTAAATTATTATGAATAGTAATTGATGTATGTCTATTTTCAATTAAGTATATTTACCATTATTGTGCATATTCCACTATCATTGATTCTCGATAATAACAGACATAATGGAGAGAACTACCTTGACCGGTTACGGAACCTCAGGATTTTTCTTGCCTCGAAGAAGCTAGTATGTGTCTAGATAAATCTTCTCTGAAAGAACAACCTGCTAACAACATCCCTGAGGAGCTGAAGAAGCATGACATGGTGGGATCATGATTTCAAAGTCAAGTGCTATATGTTGACATCTGTGTCCAACGAACTGCAGAGGAGGTTTGAGGAAGTTGTGGATGCTGCTGACATTCACCAGCACCTCAAAGAACTGTTTGGGAAGAACCTACGAGCTAAGAGGTACACTACTAACAAGGAGATCATGATGAGCCACATCGAGATGGGACTTCGGTCCACGAGCATGGGGTTACGCATGATGGGCTCATTGCGAAGTTGGTGAGCCTCGATCTCGAACTTCCACATGAGCTGTCAGTGGATTTGTTACTTCTCTATCTTTCTATGCGTTCAATAGTTTTGTGGTTAATTTCAATATGAACAAGCTGAAGGCCAGTCTTGAATAATTGGTCAACATATTGGTCGTGTGATGGAACCATCAAAAGTACAAACATGTTCTCCCGATGGGTTCATCTTTCTCTGTGAAGAAGGGGCCCATAGGTAAAGGAAAGAAGTGTTCTTTCCAGCCAAAGGGGGCGCTGCCAGCATAAGCCAAAGGCAAGGTCTTTCAAGCCGGACAATTCGGAGGGCATTTGCACCACTACCATAAGCTGGGTACTGTTAAAAGGAAGCGCAATAATCAAAACCCTGCACAACTATGACATACTAGGCTAGGTCATATATCCCCATGAAGGATGAACAAGTTAGTGGGAGATGAGATGTTCGAAATGTCTGACTTCAACTCCCTGCCTACTTGTGAGTCCTGCCTAAAAGGGAAAATGACTAAAACACCTTTTATAGGCAAGCCTGAGCGTGCACATGGATTTTTGGATTTTATCTATACAGATGTGTGCGGCCCACTTAGTATCGGTACTAAGTATGGGCACACCTACTTCATTATCTTTACTGATGACTACTAGAGGTATGAGATATTTATATTTGATGAAATATAAATCTGAATCCTTTTTAGCGCCCCAAATTTCATAGGACCACAATTGTTAGCCTTTTTCTTTTGAAGGGCTCTTTTGAGATGTATGATTTCAGCACTCATTCGAGCTTGTTTTCTAATGCCTAAGCTGATTTTTCTTTTCCAGCTTAGAAACGGTCCAGGAGATTTCAAGAGGAATTATGCCCCAAGCAACACGATCGGGTGTATTGGTTTTCGAAAAATTCTTTGGACTGTGAGTTCTAGATTTCAAAATTACAATAGTAGATTTCAACTCAAATAGTGTAGTAGGGGTTTTTTAACCAAAAAAGTGTGGGTTGGTAAGAGCCCATGCCTCTTCATTGTACTATTACCTACTACAAACCATGCTACTTTTACAAAATGATATTTTGAAGATATAGAGAACTCACTTCCACGAAAAAAAATTCAACTCTCAAAAATACTTACAGCTTACAACTTGTGCTTGTGGTGTCGTTCAGCCGAAGATCCTCTGTTTTCAATCGTGAGTCGCAGTTAAGGCAGGTAAATTTGATTCTTTGCTGCATTTGGAAAACATATTATGATCTTTTGTTTCTTGTTTCTTGCTTGCCTGAAGTTTGAGTTCCAGTTTAGCTTAAAGATTGGAGATAAGAAAAGTTATGTGGTTCACAGAATTTAGTTTAACGTTTTTGAGAAAGCTTTCAAGTTTTTTTTCTAGCAAGAACGAAGTTGCATTCCAAAAACACTGAGATGTACAGGTTCAAGTTTAAGTTGAGTCATGAGAAGATTCTTGATTCGGTATGCTGTAGAGTTCTGGATATGGCTCTGAACGGATAGACGGTGCTGGTCTGATCGGGATTTATGTTCTGATTTGATAAGCTGAGATGGTATGTTAAGAGACTGTCTAAGACGGTACAGTACCCATCAGCTAAGCTTCTCTACCCATGCTGGCACAATATCTTATATTTGCTATGCTGGTATACCCGTGCTGGTATAGTGCTTTTCATACTTTATCAGCTAAGCTGGTTTCTTCCAAGCTGGAAAAGTACTTTCAGCTAAAATGGTTTTTTCCAAGGTCGTACAGTACCTTCATACTCTCCAAGCTGATCTGGTACATTGTTCCTAATCATTATTGTTCATTTATAATCTGACTTTACCTTCCAAAAACTGAATTGAACCGTTACATATTCTCTTCCCGAGCTAGTTACCAGTAGTGAGCTGGTCCAGCGTGCGTCCGTGCTGGACTATCTTTTCTCAAGTTCAGCTCTTCATTTCATTGAACAACTTTCACATTTTAATTATAGTATAATTATTTGATAATCCATTACCTCTGTTAGAGATCATTGTGAACCCCTTGACACTCTGTTCTTCAAGTAGTCACCCGAGCTGGTTTCAGTTTGATAGAATCAATAGGATCGAGAGAAACAAAATAAGCCCAGGAGTTCTGAAGGGGGGGGTGAATGAACTAATTTGATTTTTCTATTTCAAATCCTTTTAAAAACGATTTTACAAACTTGTGCTCAACTCAAAGATGAATGACCAGCTTAGAGGTTCTCAGTTCTAAGCTTCGAACCTGGTCACTCAGCTTTGAGTTGAGCACAAGCTTGTAAAATCGTTTGAAAAAGATTTGAAATAGAAAAATCGAAGGAGTTCATACAACCCCACCCCCTTCTAAAATCCTGGTCTTATTTTGTCTCTATTTTTGATCCTATTGATCCTATCAATTGGTATCAGAGCCTTGTCATCTCAGTTATTGAACAGTCTGATCTTTTGTGCTTATATCCAAATATGTCTACTTCTCACAATAAGATTACTATGTTTTCTAAGGAGGAGTATGATGACTGGAAGATCAGGATGCAAGACCATCTAGCAGCTCAAGATGATGATATGTGGTTCTTCATAACAGATAGACCCATGAAGATCATGAAGGCCAACAAGGAGATGGATATTACTGCTGGTGCTCCACAATGGATAGAAATGACCAGACTTGAGTACACACCGGAAGATAAGAAGAAAGCGAATCTGGACAACCTAGCAAAGGATATACTCTACAAGACGTTGGACAAAAATTGTTCAGCAAAATAAAGACCTGCGATACTGCAAGCTGACACAAATCTGTGAAGGCGACGATGAGACAAAAGAAAATAAGCTTACTGTTGCCCCGCAGAAGTATGAGTCAATCAAGATGAGAGAAGGAGAGGCCATAATCGAATTTGACGAGAGATTCAGCTCTGTCGTGGATGAGCTGACAAGCCATGGAAAGGAATATAGAAACAGAGAACTGGCTCTTAAAGTGATGAGAGCACTGCCAAGGGAATGGGACGTGAAGACGATGGCAATGCGAGAATCAAAAGATCTGAACAAGCGGGAACTCCATGATCTGTTCGCCAATCTTAAAGCTTATGAGTTCGAGCTGGGAACCAGATCAGAGGCTGGGCCATCAACCTTACAACCCACGAAGGCTCTTGTTGCTACAGGCTCAGTACGGATCTCACCAAGCAAGTCAGCAGAGCAAATCAGCAACGACGCAATGTCCCTCTTCGTTAAGAAATTTGGGAAATTTATGAGAAGATATCACAACCATTATTTTAATTATAACAATGCACATAAATCTGAAAATATTTATACTGATCAAAATTGTTTTAACTACGGCAGACCAGGGCATTTTGCAGCTGATTGCGACAAACCTAAGAAAGATGGCAGATGTTAGGATCAAGCGCTTACCAGTAGGCCAAAAGCTATAGCTTTTGGCCTAGTGGTAAGCGCTTGATCCTAACAATTTGTATCAGAGCGAGGTCAGGGGTTCGAGTCTCCCAAGAAGCATTTTCTATACTTCTTGGGGGGGGATTGTTGAGTTAAGCGTGCATAGGTGAGAGAAGTAATGGGATGTGTAACCTAATGAAAAGCTCTCATACGTCAAGCTGCTGACATTGTGCCGCTTGACCTAGTTGGTCAGGTGGGCTGTAAAAGTGATGCTAAATCTTAACAGATAATACTATCTCTGCTGAGGATAGGGCCGACAGTAGGGTAAGGAATAAGACTGATCTCTTAGACTGTTCACTGTTGTTATGTTAAGAAGCTTGACGGTTCGTATATCATCTTACTGCTATATGTAGATGATATGTTTATAGCAGGATCTTGGCGGGAGAAAATTGATAAACTGAAAAAAGAGCTATCAAAAGAATTTACTAAGAAGGATTTAGGTGCTACAAAGCAAATCCTTGGAACGAGGATCTTAAGAGATTGGGTGAATTGAATCTTGAATTATCTCAAGAAGAGTATGTAAAAAAGGTGGTTAGCAGATTTAATATGGATGAAGTTAAAATAGTGGGTACTCCTTTTGGCTAGACACTTCAAACTAATCAAATCACAATCATCCTCAATGGAGCAGGAGTAGGTTTATATGAGCCTCATGTATGCAACTGTGTATACAAAAAAAAACATAGCACATGCAATGGGAGTTGTTAGTATGTTTATGAGCAAATCTAGGAAAGCAACATAGGGAAGTGGTTAAAAAGGATTCTCAGGTACATGAGATGTACTACTAGTTTATATGTGATTCAGGAAGTCGAATCACGACTTGTAGGAATTTTTTGACGCTGATATGAGTGATGATCGAGATGGAAGAAAAAGTACTGCTAATATATTTTCACATTAGGTGGTACGATTGCAAGTTGGGTGTCTAAGTTGCAAAAGATTATTGCCATATCTATTATTGAGGTAGAGTACGTTGCAGTAACAGAAGCTAGCAAATAAATGATTTGGTTGCAATCATTTCTTGAGAAATTTGGTCAAAATTTAAGTATAGCACATTACACTGTTATAGTTAAAGTGTTATTCATTTGGCCAAGAATCTCGTGTTTCATGTTAGGACAAAGTATATACACTACGGTATCATTTCATAAGGGTAAGACTGATCTCTAAGAAAATTGAGACAGCACAAACAGTTAGACACGCACCTCCCCTGACTCATGGGCCTAACAGACCAACGCTAACGCACATAATAGGTGCACTCTGTGCTGCCACATTATAAGGAAATAAAGTTGCACCTTGGCTAACAGACTAGCTTTTTTCCTAGTGGTAAGCGCTTGATCCTAACAAGATCTAATAAAGATGATAGAAAATCCATAGAAAGAAGAAGGAACAGATATGAGAAAAATCCCCACAAAAAGAATGACCGAAAAGTACTTGTGCTGAGGAGAGCAACAGCAAATGGGCTGACTCAGACTCTGAAACAACATCAAGCAGCTCATCAAGTGAGATTGAGAAGGAATAAGTCCACTGCTTGATGGCAAACCAAACTACTGATGATGAGGTATTTGATTTCTCCAATAGTGAATTTACACGTGAGGAACTCATCACCACACTAAATGAGATGGTCCATGAGTACAGAAACTGTCTCAAACAATCGAATAAATTAAGGCTGAAAACAGTGGTTGAAAAACAGTTCAGCAGAACCAAGCACTACTCAGCTTGGGGAAACTGACACTTTACAAACTGAGTTGAGTAAGATGAAAATTGAGAATGATTCCTTGAGAACAAAGTCCTGTTAGCTCTCATCCGAAAATGAAAGATAAATCAAGTGATGAGTTCCTGGACTAGTCAGTTTCATTGAGTAAGCTGCATGAAACCCATAAGCCATTAAACGACAAAACTGGATTAGGATTTAGATTTGATGAAAGCAGCTCAGAGGAAACATGTACTCAATTAGATCTGGCTGATGACAAACTCAAGAAAATGAATTTTGTCGAAGCCATTTTGATACATTATGTTTATGAGTTGGTCAAGTATGATGACCATATCACTGGACAGCTGAACCAAAAGCGTAAAAATGGTATTGGTTACATCAAGCCAGAGAACTGTAAGCCCAGCTGCTAAAGAACAGACTTGAAAGGTCAAGGCGAAAGCTTCATCTAAGTAGTCTATTCCGAACCAGCAAAAGCGTGGTTCAATGAAGGATAAATTAATATGGGTAAGAGTTCAGCCTAAGTGTGATCTGACTGGTCAAAATAAGAAACCAAAGTACAATAGATTGCACAAAAATTCAGCACGAAGCCTTGTGGACATTCATATTGGGAAAAATGTTAAGGTAATTCAGTATGGGTCCCTAAAGGGGTAATCTGATCTGGATCCAAGTAAAATTGGGTACCAAAAGTTCATTTTTGTGATTTCAGGATAACAGGTACACATCTTCGGAGGACTCAATCAAATGGTATCTGGATAGTGGTTGTTCTAGGCACATGACTGGGAATTCACAGCTGTTGTCAGAACTGAAGGCATATAAAGGACCCAGAATTGTCTTTGGTGACAACTCACACGGTAACACTGTGGGTAAGGGTAAGCTTACCCATGGTAACTTTTCAGTTCATGATGTTCTTCTTGTTGAGAATCTGTGCTATAATCTCATTAGTATAAATCAGCTGTGTGACAGTGGTTACACAGTTAACTTACAAAAGCACACGTGCACAGTTCAAAATCCAGAAGGACAGACAGTATTAGTAGGAAACAGATCGAGGAATACCTACACATTAGACTTGTCAGAGCATCTGGGGGCTGAACAAGTTTTCCTAGCAGGCGACTCTTCTTAGAGTTGGCTATGGCACCAGAGAATGAATTATCCTAATTTCAAAACACTTGCCAAACTGAGTAAGCTTTATTTGGTTTCTTTTGCCCAAAATTAAATTTTCAAAAGACTTCAAAACATATTCGTTCCACTTTTAAAAAGAAAAGCGATAATAGTTCTGCCCGAAGCTTGGAGCTTTTACATATGGATCTTTTTGGTCAAATACCCATAACTAGCTTAGGTGGAACAAAATACACCCTTGTTGTTGTTGATGATTTTTAAAAATTTACATGGGTGGTGTTTTTAAAATCAAAGGATCAGACCACTGACCAGCTGATAAAGCTTTTAAAACGTTTGAAAAATGACAAATCTTGCAGTATCAACCGGATAAGGAGTGATAGAGGTACTGAGTTTTTAAATCAAAAACTATCCTTTTATCTATATGATATTGGAATAAATCATGAGCTTTTAGCATCTAGAACTCCTCAGCAGAACGTGTTGGATTAGAGGAGAAATCGTACTTTAAAAGAAGCTGCTAGAACTATGATTGCTGATTCCGGCATTTCTCAAAAAATTTGGGCTGAAGCACTTAACACAGCTTGCTACACTCAAAACAGATCGATGATTAACAAGGAATAAGTGGGTAACCCCATATGAGATCTGGAGTGGCAAAAAACCTGACATTTCTAATTTCAGGGTGTTTGGATGCAGATGTTTCATTTCATAACAATGGCAAAAAGAATCTAACTGCTTTTGATGCTAAATCTGATGCAGGTGTATTCCTTGGATACTCAACCATGTGAAAATCTTATAGAGTGTTTAACAACAAGATCTTGACGGTTGAATAATCAGCTCATGTTGTATTTGATGAACCAGTTTTCAATCAAATTCAGCTGCAAGGTTAAATGACATATGTACACGTCTGAAATCAACCAGCTTAGATTAATCGAGTGATGACATGCCACATATTAAATATTCAGTTGACAACCAGCACGCTTTGACATACCACACAATGACATACGCAAGCTGATCTGACAGGTAACATAGAAGTCATTGATTTGACTAATGTTGACCAAGTGCAGGAACAGATCGCAACCAATGTTCCTGCTACTGGAGATGAAACGACTATTGCCCAAGAAGATGCACGAGCCGATGATACAATCCATCAAATTGTATCCAAACCAGCTTCAATACCGGGTGATCAAAGTAAATACATACAGCCAGACATCCAAACTGAACAGGGAGAAAATCCAATCGGATCTGACCTCCGGTGGAAAATCATCCACCTGCGAAGATCATAGGTAATCTAAATTCTTCTGTTCGCATACGAGGCCAGCTTATGCATGAGTACTTCTATTCAGCATTCATTTCTCACATACAACCTAAGCTAATAGAAGAAGCCTTAGCAGACTCAAGCTGGATAGATGCTATGCAAGATGAACTTATCCAATTTAAGAGAACAATGTATGGCAGCTAGTTCCTCGACCTACTAATCATTCAATGATAGGAACTAAATGGGTCTTTAGGAACAAACTGAATGAGGATGGTGTTGTTATAAGAAACAAGGCTAGACTAGTAGCTCAAGGTTTAGAAAACTTGAAGGAATATACTTTGATTAAACCTTCGCTCATGTATCCAGATTAGAGGCAATCCGCATGTTTCTTGCATATGCCGCATTCAAATACTTCAAAGTCTTTCAGATGGACGTAAAGATCGCCTTTCTACATGGCATCTTGACTGAGGAAGTGTATGTTGCACAACCTCCTGTTTCGTAAATCATACATATCCAGATCAAATTTATAAACTGGATAAGGCTCTATATGGGTTGAACAACACCCAGAGCTTGGATGAAACCCTTTCAAAATTTCTTATTGATCATGATTTTGTAATAGGTACAGTTGATAAGACCTTATTTAAATTTGTGAAAAATGATCATGTTCTTTTGCTGCAAATATATGTTGATGATATTATTTTTTGGGTCAACTAACCCCAAATTGTGCTAGAAGTTTTCTAAATTAATGAAGGACAAATTCAAGATGAGCATGATGGGAGAGCTTACATTTTGTCTAGGCTTACAAGTAAGAAGCTTGAGAATGGAATATTTATAAATCAAACTAAGTACACGAAGGGACAACTGAAAAAGTTCGGAATGGAAAATACTTCAGCAGCAGCTACCCGATGAGTGCTTCAATCAAACTTGAAAAAGATGAAGCTGGAACTGCAATTGAGGTATCTTTATATCGTGGTATTATTGGCTCTCTTCTTTACTTGACTGCTAGCAGACCAGACATCATGTTTTCTATCTGTATGTGTGCTAGATTCCAAGATGAGCCTAAACAATCTCATTATATTGCAGTTAAGTGGATCTTAAAAATTTTAAGGGAACTTACAATGTGGGTCTTTGGTATCCCAAAGACTCTTGTTTTCAACTAATCGATTATAGTGATGTAGATTACGCAGGTTGTAGATTGATAGGCGAAGCACAAGTGGTACTTGTCAATTTTTGGGAGATCGGCTGATTTCCTGGTTTAGTAAGAAGCAGACTTCGATTGCTATGTCCACAACTGAAGCAGAGTATCTAGCAGCTGGAAGCTGCTGTACTCAGATCTTATGGATTCAACATCAGCTTCGAGATTATAGCATTGATGCTTCTGAAGCTCCTATTTTCTGTGACCATACCAGTGCAATAGCTGTTACTCAGAACCCTGTGCTGCATTCCAGGACAAAGCACATATATATAAGGCACCACTTCATAAGAGATAATGTGGTTAAGAAGGACGTCCGGCTGGAGTATGTGTCAACAGAAGAGCAAGTTGCTGATATCTTGACGAAACCTCTACCAGACGCTAAAGTTTTCGTATTTTCGAAATATTCTTGGTCTTTTTAAAATTTCATTAATCTATTTTTGTGAGAGACATTGCAGGTTGGACAACTTTAGTGAACCTCAGCTTTGGGTCTTCTGTTCAAGGGGAACGACAGGTAACCTTAGTTTTGGTAAACATCAGTTTTGGGAGAACCTCAGCTTTAGGGGGAACAACATATCAGAGTTAATAAGTGCTGAGTCAGATGAATACGTTTGATCTGAATCTATTCAGTCTACGCATATATACATTTGATACTTATATGTGATCTGATCTAAAAGTACCCCAGCTGGAACATTAAAAAGATCAACGGTTGTGATGTATTTAAAACGGTTCATTTTTCACTTTAACCATACGGGTTAAATTTCAAAAATCGTTTCAAGTTCTGATCGCCCCATCGGAGGATTGACACGTTTGTTGTCATCATGCGAAACGGCACATCTACATTGTCACTTGTACCATTCCGTATTCCATTTATACGTCTTGTTACATTCTTATAACTTTTACCATGCAAAATACTCTCGTGTTTTTAGTGTTTTCTCTATGCAGATTATATTAATTCTCGGAGTATTATTATCTTTCGATCTATCGACTACAATGGTTGATTCACTTATGCAAAATGCTCTACAAATAAAATTTGACTCAGTTTTGAATCTTTCTGTGAGACCTGAAATTTAATAAAATATTAATTGTTGGATTAATCGGTTTTTAAGAAATTCTGGATGTTCATATTTCATGTGGAAAGTTTGTATATAATTTGGGTCGGATTTCACATTTGAAATAATTCTGGACAGTTTGGTAATTTCGTGTTAGAGACCAGCTGTTGGTTTTGTATAGGGTGCAAACGTTGTCGTTTTGACCTAGTAAACAGTAGATTCTATTGAACGCGTATATTATATCAGACTTTGTGTTTGGTTAAGCCTCAGCAGTAGCGCTTACGTGGATTTCAGATGTTGGTTAGTTAGCGCGTTTTGTTGTTCAGCAGATGTCAACGCGGGTCAAAGTTTCTTTAGCGTGGAGCAGCGACATCGTCGTTTTGGTTAGCGCAAAGGGATTCAGCAGTTGGTGTGTTTGCCTTCAGTAGTGATCAGCTGTTGGGTTCTTTACGACGCCGTTTTATTTAGTTGAAACGCAGCGTTTTGGGAATCTGATGCTGCTCGCGTTAGACAATTACTGTTGAGGGATCTGTTGCATTGTTTTATCCAACTGCTGGTTTGATTGATCAGCTGTTGACAGCAAGGATGAGTGTCCCTATGCGACGTCTTTTGGTTAAGTTGATGCGACGTCGTTTTGCTTAGCATTGTTTGAGAATTCAGCCGTTGGTGTCATTCGACTGCTGGTTGGGTTTTCATTGGTGTCTACTGATTGTGTCGGTGGAATCTATTCCTACTGCTGTCAGCTGTTGAGAAGTGTATATATATTAGAAGACTTGGTCTTCGACTGGATTATCAGATTCCATACTTAGCGATATTTTCCCCCGATTGTTGTTCTTCGCTTCGAACCCTTGAACACTGTTCACCGTGAGTTTCTCCGACAAATCCCCATCATTTCCGATCATCATTTTACACGTTTGAGGTAGCGTTGGACTCCTCTTGAGAAGCTCTTTCATCCTATACCATTCTCGGAGGCTGTTGTTAGGTGGAAGTAAGATCGCGAAGTGCTTCCTTCGGCCGTGTGTTTATTGTTCAGGTAGCCCTTCGATTTAGAGATAAGATCTTATATTAGAGCTTTGTTATTGAGAATCCTAGTTGTTGAGTAGGATGATAGCTGTTTTTAGTGTATAACTCCCAGCCGTGAGTTCTGTGCCGTGTCCCGTGAGATTTATGCTTTGTATGTTGTGTGTTTAGCAGGTTTTAACCAGATCTCTCGGGTCCCTTATTGTGGTAATCGTTGCACAGAATTAAGGCACGGGTTAAGCTTGTTACAGCGTGAGGTTTGGCATGGATAAATACAGTGATGGCTGATTGTTGCTTCATGTATTGCTGCCAGTGTTTACTGCCTGCTGTTATGTGCATACACGCATTATATCACTTGCATTTCAGATCTCATCCGTATTGTACATTGTGTTGTTGTCTTGTATCTTGTTGTATTGCGCTGTTGTTTCTTACCAGGATGCGAGGGCGAGCGGCGATACAGCACTCTCATCTCCCTGTCGGGATCTGTTAGCCCTCATGCTCCGAGTGGGTAACTTCCACAGTTCATGAGTTGTGCAACGGTAGGTTGAGCTGTTTAATGCATCTGGTATTCGGGTGTTGTGTCAAGGCGAGTGGCTCATTATCACGCTTTGAACACACACCAGTGGCCACCGTTTGTTGCAGTTTATGTGGAGCTATGTTTGAGTTCCTTGGCTCCCTTTTCGGTTGTAGCCTTCAGCGGTTGTTCAGTGTCTCATGCATAGCATCTGCATTTTATCTTATGTTTTTCTTTAGCTGTTTCAGTTGCTCTCCGTCTGGGGTTTGACCCCATGTCCCTCTGGGGCTTGGTTTGTTTTCCTTGCCTGTTTTGTTGTTCAGGTTATCCAGCTGGTCGTGGAGCTAACCCGGCTGGAGGTGCCCCAGGTGGTGTTTAGAGTGTCCCAGTAGCGTATAACATATATATATGTATCATTACAGTTAGACAGGGGATGACCTGTGCTCATGTTGTATTTTGTTGAATCTTGTGGTATTCAGTTGTGGTTGTTACCAGGTATCTGATACATGTTTATGTTGTACTGCTTTTCGTGGGCTTGTAGCCTTTGTTGGTTGATTTTGTAAACTGGGATTACTTTGAGTATTGTCGTATTTTAAATTATATTTTTTTAAACTTTCAGGCCAAAAGCAAAAATTTTACCCGCTTTTTAGTAGCTTCCGCTTGTGTTGTGTGGTTTTACTCTGTTGTGAGCACGTGGCCTGACATTTTTGGTATCAGAGCTTAAGCTGGGATAAGCTCGATTTCTTTGATTACACTTGAGTCTAGGCACAGTGTTGTGTGTTTTATGCGCTTTACTATGTGATTATGTTCTGCATATTGTTGTGATATCTATGCTGTATCTGTTCTCTGTTGCTTTATCCTGTTTAGTGCCTTCGTAGATGCCGCCTAGACGTAGAGCTAGAGGTAGGGGGCAGTTTCAGGAGTAGGAAGGGCAGAATGAGGATCGGCGTAGTGCTCCTAGTCGTACTCGTAGTAGCCGTTATGAGGAGGAGGAGGTTGAGGTTTTGCCGACCTCTGGTAGAGATGATGTACGTTGTGATAGCGAGGTTTCAGAGGATGAATCCTCAGGTTTTCAATGACGATGAGTCGAGCGAGGATGCAGATTCGTGGCTACGGAACATCACTGGTCTATTCGATCGTTTCTAGTATGACGACGACCTTCTTTTGAGTTTGGTGACCCTTCATCTTAGAAAAGGTGCAGAGCGCTGGTGGCGAGGTGCTTCTAGTACTTTGTTGGAGACCGGTGTTGGGATTACTTGGGATAGCTTTTGTGAGACTTTTAGGCAGGAGTATGTTCCTAAATCATACGTCAATGCCCGTGAGCGGGAGTTTGATCATTTGGAGTAGGGCTCGATGTTTGTCCGTGAGTACGCTCGGATGTTTTCTTCTTTTTTGGCGTACGTCCCTCATTTTCTGGCCGGGAGAGGGCCAAGAGAACCAGATTCTTAGAGGGTTTAAACGAGGAACTGTATCAGATGGTGCTGACAAGCAAACCCAAGACTTATGCTGAAGCAGTTGATAGTGCTATCGATATTGAGGAGGGTTTGAGGAGTCGTCGTGCTCGTAGGCAGCAGGTGGCGAAGGGTGGTCGTCCTGCTGGTCAGGGAGTGCAGTCTTCTCAGGCATCGCAGTCAGCCCATCATCCCCAGCAGCAGCAGCAGCAGTAGGTGGCACAGGAGTCTGGCCGTCAGAGGTTTCGACCCCGCGGTCAGCAGTTCAAGAAGAAGTCTGGTTCAGGATCTTCTGGTTCAGGTAGCTCGAGTAGCAGTGGTTCTCGGGATGAGTTCTGTGGTTATTGTGGTGGCAAGAATTCTTCTACCCAGTGTGTCGGAGTGCAGGGATCTTGCAATATTTGCGGTCAGTATGGGAAACTTGCTAGGGTGTGTCCGTCAGCTGGATCGCAACAAGCCGCAGCCCCGCCTCAGGGTCGTGGAGGACAGTCTAGGGGTCGTTCTCCTCAGTTTCAGCAGCCCAGTATTGGTGAGACTCAGTTCAGGCCATTCCAGCAGCCTGGTCCGTCACGATTCGGACAGTCGTCTCAGCCATTCTTTTCTGGACCTCAGCATGCTCAGGCCAACGTCATGACTAGGGAGCAGGCGGAGGAGACGCCGAACAGGGTGATCGCAGGTACTTGTCTTGTTTTCTATTTTCCTGCACGTGTGTTGTTTGACACTGGTGCCTCATATTCTTTCATCTCTGACTCTTTTTTTATCGAGCATGGTCTGCACACCATTCCTTTGCGCGATGCTGTTTCTATTTCTACCCCTGGCGTTGTGAGCCTGTTTTCCCAGGAGGTTTTGTTAGATGGCATTTTGAGATTTGGAGAGCATGTGTTGGTGGAGAATCTGATTCGTCTGATGTTGTGGGATTTTGATTGCATTGTTGGGATGGACGTGTTGTCCAACTATAGGGCCTCCGTGGATTTTTTCCATGGGATTGTTCGTTTTAGGCCTTTGTCTGGCGAGAAGTGGGACTTCTATGGCCAGGATTCTCGATCTAAGATCCCGTTAGTCTCAGGGATGGAGATGTTCAGTTTGTTGTCCTTAGGGAATACTGGTTTCATGATTTACGCTTTGGATGCGTCTTCTTCTGCTCGTGTGCAGCTTAGTGACGTTTTCGTGGTGCGACATTTTCCCGATGTGTTTCATGAGGAGATTCCTGGTTTTCCCCCGAGGTGAGAGATTGACTTCAGCATTGAGCTGGTTCCTGGCATAGCTCCGATGTCTCGTGCCCCGTATCGTTTGGCGCCTGCGGAGTTGAGAGAACTCAAGGTGCAGTTGGACGATTTGCTGGAGAAAGGTTTTATCAGACCTAGCATGTCGCCGTGGGGAGAACATTTTGTTTGTGAAGAAGAAGGATGTCTCAATGTGGATGTGCATTGATTTCCGCCAGCTGAACAAAGCGACAGTTAAGAACAGGTACCCGTTACCCAGGATCGATGATATGTATGATCAGTTGCAAGGTTCTGCGGTATATTCGAAGATTAACCTGTTAGAGTAGATGCCCAACTAGCCAACTTGTGGCGTGTGGGTTTTCATTGACTCTTGTACAAACGATCTTTATATATGATATTCGCATTCTTTTATATGGCATTCTTTACTTTCATTATGTGTGTAATGATTTACAATTGTGTTGAGTAAAGACCTAGATTACACTA
>KV015578.1:218053-240586 GCA_001598015.1 Dorcoceras hygrometricum
ACGGGGCGACAAGAATTAGGATAAACAAAAATTTTCGAATAAAAGAAGGGCTAAAAGATAATTCGCTATAGGATGTATTTCCTATAACTTGAAAAGACAAAACAAACGACGAGCTCAAAGATCAGCAGGTACTTAAATTGTGCGCTAACTACTAAAAACGTTTGCGGAAAACAGAGTATTTCATATAACTTTGCAATTGCGAATTACAACAGCTGATATTTTAGGTAAATATACAACCATTGCTACTGATTTAATACAGTACAATCTAATCAAAACGGTACAACTTAGACACGGAAAACGTAGGCCTTGGATAAACACAACGCCACCCATCTGCTGGTTTCAAGTTTCACCTGCTGTTCCTCCACCAGTTGTCGTACCTGCACCGTTTTAAAAGCTAGTGAGCCTAAAGGCTCAGCAAGTAAACCTGAGTAGTAACAATTTCATAAAACACAGGCACACATCTGCAATTCATATGTTAAGGAACTTCAATAAACAATGTCGTTTTCGTAAACATTTTAGTAAACATTCAATGGCAGAAACAGGGGATGATAGCCCAGCTTCTCATTTCGTTCAATTTCATTTTCAGTCGATCATGGCATATAAGTTCTATGTGGTCCAATTTTCACTTTGATCAAAATGACTCCCGATATCAGTTTTAGCATATAGCTCATATGAAAGGGCAGTCGACATCTAGACAACTGCTCACCCTTCTCCTTGATGACCGTAACTATCTATGCCATAATCTAAAACATCTTTTGTTCCTTAACACTCCTTTCTTTAAACATTCATGTAAATCATCGGGTTCCATCATTTTAAACATTTGCTTCCCATTTTAAAACTTTACAGAGTATCTAATTCGACTTTGGAAATATATCGTTAAAATGGAACTGGTTGAAAGAAAACCAGTCGCAAGGAATAGTACCAGTCGCAAGACTAATACCTGCTGAATGGACAGCACCAGTCGCAACAAATAGGAACCAGTCGCAAGACAAGAATCCAGTCGCGAGGTCTTTTAAATAAGTATGAAGTGAAACGATGTCGTTGGAGTGATCAGCAGATGAAATAACAAGGCTACCTACTGATCTTTTTATGACTTAAAAGAACGAAAAGCGCTAACACGATTATATAAGTGAATAGTACCAGTCGCAAGACTAATACCAGCTGAAATGAACAGTACTTGAAAACGAGTAAAGCAACTGCTGGACTATCAATGGAATGCATCTGCTGATGAACAGTGCATCTGCTGATTTTTAGGAAAACCACGTGACTACTGAATTCTAACAAAGGAAATACAACTGCTGAATTTAAAATCACAATGCAGCTGCTGATTCCTAATCAAAGGAAAACAACTGCTGATATTAACAAGGAAAGACGCATCTGCTGATGAACAGTGCATCTGCTGATTTTTACAAAGACGGTTGCAATATCTAAACAACGATTGTGCTACCAGCCGTCGTCTATTAAACCAGACTTTATACTGATTCAACTAGCAACTACTGATTACACAATCATCAAATTCCGACATTACAACTATAGGAAGAACATTCGTAAGCGTTATAACAATACAGCTGCTGAATCTTAACAAGTAGATACAGCTGCTGGATTCATAACTCAACATTTTTAATATCAAAACAACAACGATGTTATCAGCTGTTGCCTATCAAACCATACCAATGATTCAACCAGCAACTACCAATTACATAGTTATCAAATTATAATATTACAGCTACTTCAAGAAGAAATTTCCTAACACTTCTGGAAATAAATTCGAATCCTCAATTCATATAAACTTCATAAACTTTCTGGAAATCATACTGGAAGCATCATAAACATCAAAACATCATTTTCGAACCCATCTTTCTTTCCTTATCATGTCTAAATAATTTAAAACATGAACTTTCAATATATCAATAACATACAGACAAGCAGATCCATAAAAACACAATATATGCTTCAAATGGTGTAGCAAAGGATCAGCTTTTACTTCCTTTAAACAAATCTTTACGACAACAGCAAATTCCTGCAGAAATCCTCCCTTTGAGCAACGCACGAACTCTTCTAGAATTTCTTTGAAGAACACTTTAAAACTTTTCTTTGCAAAATGATGAAAATCTTACTTTGAAAACAGGTTGTTGTATGAAAGGGATTAGTGGCAAGCTACTTGAGAAATCAAGCATGACACACTTTTAAAATTTAGTAAATTCCCTTCATATCATTTTAATTTATAAAACACCAAATTTTCTTTTAAAGAAAGCATTTCACCTCCTTAAAGCATTTTCCAATCGATTTAAAAATCAGCTCGTGCATCGCTCCTTGGAGTCACCTGCTGGAACCAGCCGCAGCGTATCTTACCTGTTGATATCAACAATTCAGCAGACACATAACATTTAAAATTGCTAAAATGGCCCAAAAGATTAGTAAAATGCATAAATGTGATCCTATGGATTTTGGGACGTTACAGTTACAGCCAAGGCTGGTTCATTTGATGCAGTAACCCACGAGAGGTTTCTGCTTATGGCGGCCATCCATGGTGGTATCAAGATCAACTGGAGAAAATTTCTGTTCGACATTCTGAAATAGATGGTGACTCCCTGATCGTAAACAAGCACGGGGGTTTGTAGTTCAACTCTGTTATCTAGTAGAGGGAGTCCAAGGACTGACTTTGGGGGAATCGAAGGCTTTCCCACCTTTGAAGATTCTGACTGTTAAGTCTGTTGGCACTTACATTTCTATGAACAAATCTATGTCGACAGCAGCTGAAAAGGTGACGGAGGAGCCGATGGTGGAGAAGGTAGTTACGGTTGCAGGAAAGAGGAGCCCAGCTCATGTTGTTGAACCGATTGCAAAAAATAAGAGGACCACTATTGGGAGAGATGCTCCTGTAGTGAAGGATTTGTCTATAGTACCAGTACAACAGGCTGTACCTATTTCTATTGTATCAGCTGGGAGCCCCACAGTCCAAAGAAGCCAAGATCTTAAAAGAAAATTGATTTTGCAGAAGGAGACCGATGAAGAGGAGACATATAAGGTGGAGAAAGATGAGGAGGCTAATGACTCTGAGGACACGGTACCCTTGAGAAAGGTACTAAATTTGACTGAAAAATCAGTGTCTGATGAGAGTCACTGCCGATTGATGAAATTTTGAATCAGATTCCTGAAACTATGATGCTTCCATATACCTTCGCTAAGGATCCAACACCGATTAAATTTGGTCGCAGAATAGCTTTCAGGGAAGTGGATTGGTACAAGGCCACCATTCGGAAGACTGACCCTGCTGCCAAAGGGAAGGAGCCCCTTGTGGAGGAGATAAAGGGCAATCTGACCAAGGAGATTTTTTCTTTGATTTCTACCGACGTTTATTTTCTTGTACAGATCAGTGATGCATTTGTAGAGGAAATAGCTACATTCTTTCATTCTTTCAGTATTCATAGCCTATCAGCTTTGAAGTCCGTTTCAGATCTTGCAACAAAAGAAGAGCAGATGCTGAAATGGGCTGAGACAGATTCTTTATAGACGACTGTTCAGAGGCGCTTGTACATTACGGCCAAATATAGAGAGA
Organism: Dorcoceras hygrometricum; assembly: GCA_001598015.1. Taxonomy (NCBI): domain Eukaryota; kingdom Viridiplantae; phylum Streptophyta; class Magnoliopsida; order Lamiales; family Gesneriaceae; genus Dorcoceras; species Dorcoceras hygrometricum. The sequence continues at coordinate 221,613 of KV015578.1, forward strand.
TGTTGCTTAGAAAATTTTGGAGGCCAGACGCCGCAATTTTGAATCCGGCACGCCCACTTCAGTGATTGATCTTAAAGTTCTTTATTTTCTTTCAGACGCTCACCGCCTTGCATTGATAAAATTGATGTAGCAACCTAGGCAACATAAAACTGGAGTGGACACGACCGTCTAGCTCCATTTTGTTTGGAGGAGCTGATGACCAGAGCAGAGGGATTCATTCGCAATTTTATCCGAACGTTTCTTCAACTAGCTGGGTAAGGTCTCTACTCTTTATTGATGGGTCTTGGACAGTGGTACAGGGTGCAGATCCTAAGCCTGCGAAGTAGCGCGGCCAATTATTTCAAAACAGAAGAAGCAGCTACCACAGAGGCCGTTTGTGGATGCTTTTGTCCCTGTCTGTGTTTTCATTGAATCAGTCCAGGACATTGATTGTTGAAGACCTTACTCCTATGATTTTCATAGGAACTGGGCGGAAATTTGTACAGACTTGTTCAGTTTTCTCTTTTGGACATCTACAGCCAGTGGGTTCAGTCATTCATTGTACAAATATAATTGCCATAGACATAGATTTGGGTACAGAGACAGTTCCTACTGGAATTTTTTATGCAATTCAGCACTGTCATAGTGCGGAGGTTTTGTTGATTTCTTTGTACAGTAGATCTCAGATAGTTCACCTTCTTCAAGTACAAGTTCTTCAAGTTCTACTTCTTCCAGATCGACTTTTTCCGGTGATTCACCTATTATATTTTCATAAGATCATCCTCAGTTTGAAATGCGAACTGCTGCTTTTTCATCTACCGTCTTCACAGAATCGACTGCACAGCTGCATGATTCTATTGATCAGATTCACCTATTATATTTTAACGGAACGTGTATAGGAGCTCAAATATGACCTTTCAACGAAGATTACCAAACTTGAGCTGGCTTTTGCACAATCTACCTCACGACGGGAAATAGTCTATCGGGCTCTATTCAATGACGTCAAATGGAGGTGCAGATTCAGAAGTCTAGTTTGACTCAAAAACTAATTGCATTCAGTTTGGAAACACAGGAGGGCCTCTCTACTCTTCGTGCCCAACTCTAAGAAATCATTGCCTATATCAATCGAGGGCGTGATTACAAAAAGGGGGAAGGAAGTAGTAGTGGTCCGCAGCCTAAAGATAGAAGCATCCCTGGAGGTGGTGGAAGCAGAAGTGAAGCATCTAAGAGAGAAGGTGGATAGTACAGAGGAAGTGGGAGCAAGAGTTCTAGATCCAGTCGATGGTTTTCTTGAGCAGTTTTTCCTATTTCAGTTCTTGTACAAAGCTCTTGTACTTAGCTGTTTTGATTGAAAATATAGCAAAGGCTTGGAGAAATTTATTTTTGTCTCTTTTTAAGTCGTAAGCTTCTAAGTTTTTTCATCACCAAAAATGGGAAATTGTTAAGATAAAATTATTAGTTTTTGTGATAACACAAACAAGATAAAGAACTGAATATAAGACGATCAGATTTGGACTATAAGTAATCGGGTTTAGGACTTAACTGATTAGGAGTCTATTTTTGATCAGATCAGAACAACTAACATCCGAGTGTATCAGATCCATTCAGAGGCTTATATATCAGTTCTGTTCAGAGGCGTATATAATAGATCATATCAGATCAGAAGTTTCTAAGGTACAGAATAGAGAGGGATTTCAGATTAGACAAAGGTACAATTAAAGAGAGAAAAAGGGAGAAATTCATAAAAGGGAAATATCTTGAAGCTCATTATATACGAAAGCAGATTTGAGATCAGAGACGAATAAGAGTTCAAATCCGAAATATATTTCAGATCTAAACTTCATATCTTAACAGCTAGTTATTCCAGAGGATTCAACGATCAAGATTAAAGCATAGAAAGCCCTTAAGACAAATTGGATTGAAGAGCTTCAAGATCAGAGCTACTTAGAATAAATTGCATACACGTAGAGTTGGTGCAGCCGATGTTTACCTACTTTGGTATAAAATTCTACTAAACTCTGACAACAGCAGACAAGCCTCAACCCAGTATTAATGGCGCAATTAATGCTCTGTACGATGAAATTATTCAAATATGGTTTGTGTCTACTGGATCATTACATGACCATTGAAGATTGATTTCTATATATTGCTGAAGTGATTCAAGCGAAAAAGCTCCGGTTCTTCGTGTGTCTTACGATTTATGACTTCGTCTCTCAACTCTTGGGATAAAATTTTTCAAGTCTAAATAAAATTGATATCCCAGCTCTCAAATCTCGAAGAGCAGTCTTTGAAGCTTTTCCTGCTTAAACAGAAATTAATCTTCAAGATTCCCTTCTTGATTACATTAGCAAAATATTCGTATTTTTTAAGAAACCAGAAGTTTTACAAACTCTGTGTGTGTTTTATTCGTTGATATATTCATATCAGAGTTTGTAAAGAACTTGCTACGTCAAGAAGTTCTAAAATATGTTTGTTTGTAATCAGTAGAGGAGTTTGCATTGTATTTGGTTGCTAGAGTTTCACTTTAAGCGATTCTTAAGTGAATGGGTGCTTGCAGAATCTGTAACCATCAAAGTCTTCTAGTGGAACCTTCCTGAAAATGAAGAAGGGGAGACGTAGGATTTTAATATCCGAACTTTCATAAATAAACTCTTAACTCTCTCTATTTAATTATTTGCATCGTTATTTGTTTAATATTCACTATTTAATTGGTTTATTTCCAAACTATATTGTTAACAGAGAAAATAGATTTGAACTGAGAGCCTCGAAGCTGGTCACTCAGCTTTGAGTTGAGAACAGGCTTGTAAAGTCGTTTTAAAAGGATTTGAAATAGAAAATTCGAAGGTATTCATTCAACCCCCCGGCCCTTCTGAACTCTTGGGCTTATTTTGTCTCTATTTTCAATCCTATTGATCCTATCAGAATATCTTCATTGTACAGAGCATTAATGGTCAGTTGAGGTTTGTCTGCTGTTGTCAGAGCTTAGTAGACTTTATAGCCAAAGTTGGTAAACATAGACTGTACCAACTCTGCGTTCTGTGTGATATAATCTAAATGGCTCTAATATTGAATATCTTTCCTCCAAGTCTTTGAAATATTTTTCAATCAGAACAGCTAAGTACAAGAGCTTTGTACAAGAACTGAATTAGGAAAAACTACTAAAGAAAACCAACGACTAAATCCCGAACTTATGCTCCTTCTTCCTTTGTATAATCACCTCCTTTCTTAGATGTTTCACTGCTGATTCCACTACCTCTAGGTCTGCTTCTATCTCCAGATTTGCTTTCTTCTTATCTTACGTTGTGTACTCAAATCTGGTCTTCTCTATCCATTGTGCACCTCCAGCAGTAATAGCAATGGTCGTGTAGGCCTTCATGATCATCATGGGTCCGTATGTTATGAAGAACCACATATCATCATCCTGAGCTGCAAGATGGGCTTGCATCCTGATATTCCAGTCGTCATACTCCTCCTTAGAAAACATAGGAATCTTATTGTGAGAAGTAGACATATTTGAATATAGGCACAAAAATATCAGACTGTTCAATAACTAATATGTCAAGGCTCTGATACCAATTGATAGGATCAATAGGATCGAAATTAGAAAGAAAATTAGCCCAAGAGTTCAGAAGTGGGGGGGGGGGGGTTGAATGAACTCCTTTGATTTTTCTATGTCAAATCCTTTTAAAAACGATTTTACAAGCCTGTGCTGAACTCAAAGCTGAATGACCAGCTTAGAGGTTCTCAGTTCTAATCTGTTTTCTCGATTAACAATATAGTGCGGAAATAAAGCGATTAAACAGTGAACATTAAAAAATAATGATGCAAGTAATTAAATAGAGAGAGTCAAGAGTTTGTTTTTGAAAGTTCGGATCTCAAAATCCTACGTTTCCCCTTTTTCCTTTTCAGCAAGGTTCCACTAGAAGATTTTGATGGTTATAGAGTCAGCAAGCACCAACTCACTTAAGCCTCGATTAAAGTGAACTCCTAGCAACCAAATACAAGGCAGACTCCTCTACTGATTACAAACGAAAGTATTTTAGAACTGCTTGAAGTAGAAAGTTCTTACAGACTCTGATATTAATATTTCAACGAATACAAAACAAACTGAGTTTGTAAAACTTCTGGTTTCTTATACAATAAGATTAGTTTGCTAATGTAAATCAGAATGAATCTCGACGGTTAATTTCTGATTAAGAACTGAAATGCTTCAAGGATTGTTCTTCGAGATTGAGAGCTGGGATATCAAAATAGATTGGAACTAGAAAAATTTTATCCCGAGAGTTGAGAGACGAGAATCAGCAACTTGAAACCTTGGATCACTTCAGCTATATAAAGACATCCATCTTCAACGGTCATTAAATAACCAGTAAACACAAACCTTATTTGAATACCTTCCTAATATAGAGCATTAATTGTGACATTAATGTTGAGTTGAGGTTTGTCTTCTGTTGTCAGAGCTTAGTAGACTTTATAGCCAAAGTTGGTAAACATCGACTGTACCAACTCTGCTGTGAGGACTAGAAAATGGTTAATGTTGATTTAATTAGTTAATCAGATCTGAGCTTGGATTTTCTAATGGAAAAGTTAACCATTGGGTCATCAGATTTGAAGGAATTTGTATTTTAGTTTGTGACTTTCAAATTTTTAGATTTGGTATAGGACCGATCAGATTTGAGTATGACATGAGAGTCCAGATCGCGCGTAAGAATGATTTATCGAGAGCGGGAAGCGAAACGATGCCGTTTTAGATTTACCGGGGTGAGTGCAAGTGATGTGGTGTCGTTTAGCATATATCATATTTTGCGTTGGTTAAGAATTAGTGATACGCTGTCGTTTCAGGTACTAGTCAGATTTGATGTTGCGAGAGGAAACAGACTTGGTTAGCAAAGAGAATTCAATGATGCTGAGTGGACCGGTCCGGTTCATGAGTTGGTGTAGACCGGTACGGTTCAGAGTTGTCCAGATTTGGATGAGCGTAGTTGATCTGAGTGTGTGAGATCTGGATATAGAGCGATGTGGTTTAGCGTTAGTGAACAGGAATCCATATGCGACGTCGTTTTGATTAGTAGAGCGTGTTTAGAGTGGAGAAGTCAGATCTAATATAGCGGAGATAGATTTGAGTTAGCACTTAGATCTGAATAGCTCTGAGATCTGAAGTGTCGGTGATTGACTTTCACTTTAGCTTTGACTTGGGGATTTAAATATAAGTGTCTATTTACACTTAGAGAAATGAGAACCTGATATTTCTTATCTTCTTCCCCGAGAACCCTCGATTGGTACTGTTCATTCGAACCCTATTTCCATCGATTTCCATAGATTTATGCCGCCGTTTGGAGAAATATTGGTGGCGCTGAGCTCATTTTCTCGAGACCTTTTGATTGATACCAGTTTGGAGACTTGAATCGACAAATTTAAGGAGCGCGAAGTAGTTGCAGAGTTCGAATATTTTCGCGATTGTTGACTAGTAGTTCTTTTGTTATTTAGAAGCTTTGGATTTGAGCTTTGAGCGGTGCCTGTTGTGTTTCGCCGTGATCTGGTCAGGCAGCAGATTTGAGAGGGCTGTTGGTATTGAGCTTAAGTGAAATCTGTTGAGGTAGTAGCTGAGGTTTGAGGTACAAATTGAGCGATATTTAGCAGCTTTGATATCAGCTTTGGGATATTTCTCTCGTGTTATATTGCAATGATATGTGCGCTGTTTGTTTATGAAGCTGATTATGTGCTCTTATTTTTTTTTGTGCGTGTGAGTTATATGCATTGATTAAGCATGAGTCTGCTGCGCATTCACGCATACATATTGAATCTGATTCCCTTGAGATCTGATTTCCTTTGCAAGTTGTGATCGGCCGGCTGAGCCATCGTGTCTGAAAGGTCCAACGCTACTTTTGATGTGGTGACCAGCTGAGTCGTCGTGCCTGAATACCACTGCCCTGTGATGGTCGGCTGAGTCTGTTATAGTAGATGCCCAACTAGCCAACTTGTGGCGTGTGGGTTCATAGACTCTTGTATGAAACGATCTTTATATATGATATTCGCATTTATTTATATGGCATTCTTTACATTCATTGTGTTGTATGATGATTAACAATTGCGTTGAGTGAAGACCTAGAATGCACTAAAGTGTATGTTAGATGTGATAGTGGGTATGACGGCTATCATGAAACACATCTAATAGTCACTGTGTATTCTGAATTAGTTCCTAGTCGATTGGGCCGTAAAAATGAGGATAAGGCCGCCCGAGCATGAGACTAGTATCTGCGATGCGAAGTACCATGTTTCATTGGTAGGGAACATTGTAATGTTCTGAGCATGCGGATAGATAGTGACCTGGTGATCTATCGAACTACCCTCGTTCGGACTTTCCAAGTGGTTACCATTTGTCGAGTGGATAAGTCCGAGGTCTTGATTGTACTGATTAGTCCTCACGACTCGAAACGTCATTGAGACTCTACATGATACGCGTCTCACTTTGACCCATTTGCCGACTCACTTGTGGTCATTAGGCGGCGGGATTGGGGTGAGACCCCGATGCATGTAGGAGTCGATGCATCGTTGTCGAGGATTCACCGCTCGCAGACATGCGGCGATATCCTATGCTATCTGAGGGGAGTATTATAGCGACTCTCGATTTACCAATGGTCGTTGATCTGATCGGGATATATGGATTGAAAGGACCGTACTGTATGCTAACCACGACCAACTGGTTCTTGCAGGCACTATCAGTGATACCTAGGGGATCATGGGGCGATGTTGCTAGACGCTCTTACCATGATCCGATGGGCAAGTCCGGAATTATGATTCCGGAGCCACAATGGTTGTGGGCCCACGGCTAGCTGTATCCCTGAACCATTGAGGGTCACACAAGTACTGGATTCGAGATTCCCGCACGGATACTCAGCTCAATGTGTTGAGCATGAGAAGAGGATTTTGGGGAGTGCGACTTCCTAAAAGTCAACAGGGGTCAAATCGTGATTTCCCGCTGTTGAGGGGCAAAACGGTCATTTTTGCACTGGGGTTCTAAAAAATGGTTTTTCAGATCATAGTATTCAGTTTTGGAAACTGAGTCGATCTGTCCGATCTAATCGGCGATCGGAGTTACGATGAAGTCACGGTGATGGGGATGAACTGAATGTTCATCCGTTGGACACGGGCCCGTTGGGCCGGTCCAAGTCCATCACTAAGTCTATTTAATATAGACTTAGGCTTCATAACAAAACAACACTTAAACATTACCCTAAACCTAGCAAAAGCCGCCGCCCCACTTCTCCTCCAACCTCACGCCGCCGTCGCCGTCGCTAGTCGCCGCCGCCGCCACCGTTCGCCGGAAATTGTTCCGGCCAATCTTTCGAGGAGAATCCGTCCGCGACGATCTCGTCAGGCCTTCTAGTGCAGGCGGACGAAGGAGTCTCGTATCCGGTCGTGGACCTGATTGACGTTATCTACCGCCGTCTACCGTGAAGTGCCGGTTTCCTCGCGAAACTGGTCGGAGCCAGGAACGAGTTTCCAGCAAGGTAATCAACGATAAAAACCCTATGAATGTCATAGATTGCATGTTAATTGAATTGTATTGATCGTCTCCCGGCCAAATTTTGTTCTTCTGCTGCCTCATCGGTAGGCGTGATCCGGATCCGCCGTGGTTCCCCAACAGTGGTATCAGAGCCAAGGTTCGGATCTGATCAATACAGTAGTGCCATATTGTATCAAATCTTGAATTTCAGATCAAAGAAACAAAAAATTTTTTTGAAGCTTGGCCGCCGGCCGTCGCCAAGCGCGGCGGCCACACTCGCGCGCAGTTGTGCGCGCACGCCGCGCGAAGTCGCGCCATGTTGGCCGCACGATGGGCGGCTGTCTCGCGCAAGATGTTGCGCTTGGATGGCCAAGACGCTGGCCTACTGCCCGCGCGCTTGTCGCGCGAGAGGCGGCTCCTAGCCGCGCGCTGGCCGCGTGATTGCGCCATGCTCGCCGGCCGCTGCTGCAACTCGCTGGGCGCCTTCACGTCGCGCGCTGGCCGCGTGATTGGAGGCCGAGAGGTTGCATGCTTGTTGCGCGCTAGGCTGGACAATGGATGTTGGTCGCCGCACGTCGACGCACGATGGCGCAATGGAGCACCGCGCTTGTCGCGGCCGTGCGTGCCCTTGCGCCGCGCACGATTTTCGTGGTGGCGGCCGTCGCCGGCGGGCGGCCGCCCGACGAGCCTCCTGCGATGTCGTGATTGCTGATTTCTTCTAGGGTTTTGTTCGGGCCTATCCCGGGCAGCCCGTGAAGTTTTCGGGCCGATATTCGATATCGGGCCCGTTTTGGTCGTTTTGAAATTTTGAGATTTTTGGGCCCAAAATTGTTTTAAGCCCAATATGATATAATTAAAATTAGCAAAATGTGATTTTAATTGTAAAATATGATTTTATAATGAAATATGATTTTGTTGATTAAAATTTTATTTTATCGACAAAATACGATTAAAATATGATTTTGCGATAAATAATAGGATTATTTAATTTATGCATGTTAATTAGATTAATTGCATGATTGGGATGATCGAGAGCCGTGCCCAATTTGATAGGTGTATGCGATAGGTTTTTGTGATTCGGTTTGTAAATATTTCATTATCATTTAAAGTGGACCTGTTTGTGACCCGTTCCCACCCCTTGATAAATGTATCCCTTGTATGTCATGGTAAATTTAAATGTAAAATTACTAGATTTAGTGGGAGGACATCCGAAGACGGTGGACAATGACGATCAAGAATATTGAAGACCGAAGATCTGTAAAACTGGAAGCATTGTAATAGGATTGCATTGCATATTGCATTACCCCTCGGATTGGACCCAGGTCCGTGGCTGGCAACCACGGACCGCATAGCTCTCGCGATCGATCATCCCAATATTTATATATATGTGATATATAGTTAGTTGAATCCGAATGTTGCATGTTTTAAATTTGATTTAAAATAAATGCATGAGACCAAATTTTAAAAAACTAAAATCCCTCGTTTTAAATACGATTTAAAACTAATATCAAGAAAAATGTTTATTCGATAAACTAAAGGGTATTTAAATTTGTTTAAATTTCCCTACCTTCCATCAACAATGGGTGTACGTCGATGCTACCCGTATACATGGCCCGGCTCATATTATTGAGGGGGTCATGTATGCCGGAAAGTTGTCCATGCCATTGACAATCGTTGTGAGTCTGTTGGAACTCCCTTTAACGTTGGCTCATATTATTGGGGACGTTAAGGGGACCGTCCTTCACGACTCAACATTGATGGGTAATCTTGACATGTGATAGTAAACGGCGTCATATTATTGGGTCCTTACTGGACGTGAGGTGAATACATGGAGGTTGCACCGGTTGCAATCGGAAACTACCTTTCGGGGGTCATGGATGGCTGATATTATTCGGTTCCATGATCGCTTGATTGGGCTTCGTGTACCCACTAAAGAAACCTGTTTTCTCGATTTCATTAGAGGGTGGTGAAATCGTTAAAATAGTGGGAGGGTAATTCATAAAACTTAACGACCTTGTTTTATGTCTTAGCGTTTATTCTATATATAGTTAGTGATGTTTGTCTGCTTTCTTTTTCAGTATAACTGCATTATAAAATGGTTTCGATGAAAAACCCGCTCGCTGCTATACTGGATAGCAACAGGTTCACCGGTCTGAACTACCAAGACTGGCTCCGCAACCTCAATCTTGTATTGGTTTCGGAGAAACTTCTTTATGCGACAGAGAAGAGTCCTCCGAAGGAAGCCCCTGCCGATATCAGCCCTGAGGAGCTGGTAACGCTTAAACAATGGTGGGACGACGAGGTTAAAGCTCGGTGCTATGTGATGGCATCGATGTCCAATGAAATGCAACGGCGTTTTGAGAAGACGATGTTGGGTAGCCGCGGCGGATCCGGATCACGCCTCCCGGCGAGGCAGCGGAAGAACAATACAATGGCCGGGAGACGATCAATACAATAAAAACAAACACAAATCTATGACATTCATAGGGTGTTTGGATCACTACCTTGCTGGCAACTCGTGCCTGGCTCCGACCAGTTTCTCGAGGAAACCGGCACTTCACGGTAGATTGCGGTAGAATACGTCAATCAGGTCCACAACCGGAGACGGGATTCCTTCGTCAGCCTGCACTAGAAGGCCTGACGAGATCGGCACGGACGGATTCTCCTCGTCAAGATTGGCCGGAACAATTTCCGGCGAACGGCGGCGGCGGCGGCGGCTAGCGGCGGCGGCGGCGGCGTGTTTAGAGATGAAGGGGCGGCGGCCTTGATGCTTAGGGTTAGGGTTTGTGTCTAATGATATGAGTTAATTAAGTCTAGGTCTACCTTAAGTAGACTTGGTGATGGATTTGGATCCGGCCCAACGGGCCCGGGTCCAACGGATGAACATTCAGTTCATCCCCATCACCGAGACTTCATCGTAACTCCGATCGCCGATCAGATCGGACCGATCGACTCAGTTTCCAAAGCTGAGTACTATGATCTGAAAAACCATTTTTCAGAACCCCAGTGCAAAATGACCGTTTTGCCCCTCAACAGCGGAAAATCCCGATTTGACCCCTGTTGACTTTTAGGAAGTCGCACTCCCCAAAATCCTCTTCTCATGCTCAACACATTGAGCTGAGTATCCGGCGGGAATCTCGAATCCAGTACTTGTGTGACCCTCAATGGTTCAGGGATACAGCTAGCCGTGGGCCCACAACCATTGCGGCTCCGGAATCACAATTCCGGACTTGCCCATCGGATCATTGTAAGAGCGTCTAGCAACATCGCCCCATGATCCCCTAGGTATCACTGATAGTGCCTGCAAGAACCAGTTGGTCGTGGTTAGCGTACAGTACGGTCCTTTCAATCCATATTTTCCCGATCAGATCAACGACCATTGGTAAATCGAGAGTCGCTATAGATCCGATAGCTATGCATACATCTTGGAGATCGAATAGTGACATCGCGAGTGTAACTAGGTAAACACATTTACCTAAAACACTTCTAGTACTCTGACCAGAGATTTATACACTATTATCCCCTCAGATAGCATAGGATATCCACGCATGTCTGCGAGCGGTGAATCCTCGACAACGATGCATCGACTCCTACATGCATCGGGGTCTCACCCAATCCCGCCGCCTGATGACCCCAAGTGAGTCGACAAACGATTCAAAGTTAGACGCCTATCATGTAGAGTCTCAATGACGTTTCGAGTCGTGAGGACTAATCAGTACAACCAAGACCTCGGACTTATCCACTCGACAAATGGTAACCACTTGGAAAGTTCGAACGAGGGTTGTTCGATAGATCACCAGGTCACTATCTATCTGCATGCTCAGAACATCACAATGTTCCCTACCAATGAAACATGGTACTTCGCATCGCAGATACTAGTCTCTAGCTCGGGCAGCCTTATCCTCATTTTGACGGCCCAATCGACTAGGAACATGTTCAGAATATACAGTGACTATTAGATGTGTTTCATGATAGCCGTCATACCCACTATCACATCTAACATACACTTTAGTGTATTCTAGGTCTTTACTCAACACAATTGTTAATCATCATACAACACAATGAAAGTAAAGAACGCCATATAAATAAATGCGAATATCATATATAAAGATTGTCATACACAAGAGTCCATAACTCACACGCCACAAGTTGTCTAGTTGGACATCTTCTCTAACAATCTCACACTTTCCCTAAAGCCAACTACTCATCAGACGCAGTCCCATTGTTTCACGATGTTTTTCAAACAACGGTCCAGGCAAGGGCTTCGTAAGTGGATCAGCAACGTTGTCCGCAGAGGCGACTCTATCAACTGCTATGTCACCTCTAGCCACAATATCCCGGATTATGTGGTATTTCCTCAGTATGTGTTTGGATCTTTGGTGAGACCTAGGCTCCTTTTCTTGCGCAACGGCACCCGTGTTGTTGCAGTACACCGGGACTGGAACAACTCCATTAGGAATGACGCCCAACTCTTGGACGAAATTCCTTATCCAAACGGCCTCCTTAGCAGCAGCTGATGCTGCGATGTATTCAGCCTCAGTGGTTGAATCCGCGATGGTGTCTTGATTGGAAATATTCCAAGAGACAGCACCACCATTGAGCATGAATACAAATCCAGAGGTTGATTTCGAATCATCCTCGTCACACTGGAAGCTAGAATCAGTGTAGCCTTCCAGTTTCAGTTCACCACCCCCATAGACCATGAACATATTCTTAGTCCTTCGCAAGTACTTAAGAATATCCTTCACAGCCTTCCAATGCAATTGGCCGGGGTTGGCCTGGTAGCGGCTCGTGACACTCAGAGCATATGCGACATCCGGTCTAGTCGAGATCATGCCATACATAATACTACCTATTTTAAAGAACCTCTTAAGTATGGTATCGATGTAGGTAGATTGGGTGAGTCCGAGCATCCGTTTAGACCTATCCCAATAGATCTGTATTCCAAGAATATAGGATGCTTCACCCATGTCCTTCATCGAAAATCTACTATACAACCATACTTTAGTTGACTGCAGCATCCCTACATCATTCCCAATGAGTAGAATGTCGTCAACATAAAGTACGAGGAATGTCACAGCGCTTTTAAATACCTTCTTGTATACGCATGGATCCTTGGGATTCTTGATGAAACCAAATTCCTTAATTGTTTCATCGAATCTCAGGTTCCAACTTCGCGATGCTTGTTTGAGACCGTAGATCGATCTCTGGAGCTTGCATACCTTATGCTCGCTTCCAACAGATGTGAAACCCTCAGGCTGCGTCATATAGATCTCTTCCTTAATGTTTCGAACGCAGTTTTCACATCCATTTGCCATATCTCATAGTAGTACCATGCGGCTATGGCTAACAAGATTCTAATTGACTTGAACATTGCGACTGGCGAGAAGGTTTCATCGTAGTCAACACCTTGCCTTTGAGTGTAACCTTTCACGACCAGTCGCGCCTTGTAGGTCATTACCTTACCATCAGGCCAAATTTTCCTCTTGTATACCCATTTACACCCAATAGGAACAATTCCTTCGGGAGGATTAACAAGAGTCCAAACTTGGTTAGCATGCATTGAGTCAAACTCAGACTGCATTGCTCAAGCCACAAATTAGAATCAGCATCGGAAATTGCCTCCTTGAAAGTCCTTGGATCAGATCCAACAACTTGATCACCTTGATCATCTTCAAGGAGAAAACCATATCTCTCAGGAGCCCTAGGAACCCTTTCGGATCTCCTAGGTGCGACCATTTCTGGTATTGGCTCTGTAGGTGCGGGAGACTCACCTGGTACTTCGATTGGATCTCGAACCTCTTCGAGTTCTACTATTTTGCCCTTTCTATCAAGTAGAAATTCCCTTTCCATAAAGGTGGCATTCCTAGAAACAAACACTTTTGTTTCGCTCGGATAGTAGAAGTAGTATCCAATGGAATTATTTGGATACCCAATGAAGTAGCATAAGATGGATCTCGTATCCAGCTTTTCTCCCACTGTCCGCTTCACGTAAGCAGGACATCCCCAAATTCTCATGTATGAGTACTTTGGTGGTTTGCCCATCCATATCTCATATGGAGTCTTATCCACTGCCTTGGTGTGGACATTGTTCAACAACATTACCGCCGTTTCGAGCGCATAGCCCCAAAACGAGGTAGGAAGTTCAGTGAAGCTCATCATAGATCGAACCATGTCCAACAAGGTCCGGTTACGACGCTCCGCTACACCATTGAGCTGTGGTGTGGCCGGAGGGGTCCACTGTGCGAGAATCCCATTCTCTTTGAGGTAGTCTTGAAATTCAGCACTCAAGTATTCACCATCTCGATCGGATCGAAGTGCTTTAATACTTTTGCCTAATTGATTTTCTACTTCAGCCTTGAATTCTTTGAACCTTTCAAAAGATTCAAACTTGTGCTTCATCAAGTACAAGTACCCATACCTAGAGTAATCGTCGGTAAAGGTGATGAAGTATGTGTGACCGTATTTAGTACCAATACTAAACGGGCCGCACACATCAGTATGGATCAAATCCAATAGGCCTTGAGCACGCTCACCCTTGCCCTTGAAGGGTTGCTTAGTCATCTTTCCCTTAAGACAAGATTCACAAGTCGGTAGGGAGTTGATGTCTGACATATCAAACAAGTCACTCCTAACTAACTTGTTCATCCTACTCAGAGAAATATGACCTAGCCTAGCGTGCCAAAGTTGTGCTGGGTTCAAGTTATCGTGTTTCCGTTTAATCGTTGTTGTATGTGCTTCGACATCGCGAGTTGGAAAGTCTTTAATTTTAAGGTGTATAAATCGTTTTCGCGTTCCAGAATTCCAATTAAACATTCATTCTTGTAAATATTGCAAATCGAATTAGCAAACATACAAGAATATCCATCACTATCAAGCATAGAAACAGAAATAATGTTCTTTATTAATTAGGGAACAAATAAAACGTTTCTCAATAACAACTTAAAATCAGAAGACATAAATAAATAAACATCTCCTATAGCTATAGCAGCAACCCTTGCTCCATTGCCAAGCCTCAAGTGGGTCTCACCCTCTCTAAGACGTCGGCTTCTTGTCATCACCTGCAAATCATTGCAGATATGAGATCCACATCCGGTATCAAGTACCCAAGAAGTCGAATTAAGAGACATATTTATTTCAATATAGAACATATCTTTCGCAGTTCGCAACTGCTCGAGGTACTCCTTGCAGTTCCTCCTCCAATGCCCAGCCTTGTGGCAGTGGTGGCAAACATCCTCAGACTTGTTTGGTATTGAAGCCTTTGCCTTTGGCTTCTTGGTGGACTTTTCCTCCTTCGCAGGAGGAGAACGCTTCTTGCTCTTGCGTCTGGGCCCCTTCTTCGCAGAGGAAGAAGAGCCCAGAAGGAGGACAGGTTTGTCCCTCTTTATGGTCCCTTCAAACACTACAATCATGTTAACTACCTCTTCGAGGGTGGCTTCCAGCTTGTTCATGTTGAAGTTGACCACAAAGGGATCAAATGCAGCGGGTAGCGAGAGGAGAAGTACATCCACCGACAGCTCGTGTGGAAGTGCGATAGCAAGGCCCGACAGCTTTTCAACGAGCCCAATCATACGAACCCCATGCTCGCGGAGCAAAGTCCCATCGCGCATGCGGCTTGTCATAAGCTCCTTGACAGCCGTGAACCTCTCATGTCGAGAGTTCTCCCCGTACAGTTCCTTGAGATGAAAGAGTATGGCAGAAGCATACTTTGTCTTCTCAAAGCGCCGTTGCATTTCGTTGGACATCGATGCCATCAGATAGCATCGAGCTTTAACCTCACCGTCCCGCCATTGGTTAAGCGTAATCAGCTCCTCAGGGCTGATATCGGCAGGGGTTTCCTCCGGAGGGCACTTCTCTATCGTATAGAGGAGCTTCTCCGAAGCCAATACAAGATTGAGGTTGCGGAGCTAGTCTTGGAAGTTCAGACCGGTGAACCTGTTGCTGTCCAGTATAGCAGCGAGCGGGTTTTTCATCGAAACCATTTTATAAGCAGTAATACTGAAAAGGAAAACAGACATGCATCACTAACTATATATAAAATAAACGCTAAGACATAAAACATGGTCGTTAAGTTTTATGAATTACCCTCCCACTATTTTGACGATTTCACCACCCTCTAATGAAATCGAGAAAGCAAGTTTCTTTAGTGGGTACACGGAGCCCAATCAAGCGGTCATGAACCCGAATAATATCAGCCATCCATGACCCCCAAAAGGTAGTTTCCGATTGCAACCGGTGCAACCTCCATGTATTCACCTCACGTCCAGTAAGGGCCCAATAATATGACGCCGTTTACTATCACGTGTCAAGATGACCCATCAATGTCGAGTCGTGAATGACGGTCCCCTTAACGTCCCCAATAATATGAGCCAAAGTTAAAGGGAGTTCCAACCGACTCACAACAGTTGTCAATGGCGTGGACAGCTTTCCGGCATACATGACCCCCTCAATAATATGAGTCGGGCCATGTATACGGGTAGCATCGATGTACACCCATTGTTGATGGAAGGTAGGGAAATTTAAACAATTTTTAATACCCTTTAGTTTATCGAATAAACATTTGTCTTGATATTAGTTTTAAATCATATTTAAAACGAGGGATTTTAATTTTTGAAAATTTTGGTCTCATGCATTTATTTTAAATCAAATTTAAAACATGCAACATGCGGATTCAGTTAAACTATATATCAACATATATAAATATTGGGATGACTGATCGCGAGAGCTATGCGGTCCGTGGTTGCCAGCCACGGACCTGGGTCCAATCCTAGGGGTAATGCAATATGCAATGCAATCCTATTACAAAGCTTCCGGTTTTACAGATCTTCGGTCTTCAATATCTTGATCATCATCTCCACCGTCTTCGGATGTTCTCCCACTAAATCTAGTAATTTAAATTTAAATTAACCATGACATACAAGGGATACATTTATCAAGGGGTGGGAACGGGGCACAAACAGGCCCACTTTAAACGATAATCAAAATATTTACAAACCGAATCACAAAAACCTATCGCATACACCTAACAAATTGGGGACGGCTCTCGATCATCCCAATCATGCAGATAATCTAATTAACATGCATAAATTAAATAATCCTATTATTTATCCACAAAATCATATTCTAATTTCGAAATCGTATTTTATAAATAAAATTGTATTTTGTCGATAAAATCAAATTTTAATCAACAAAATCATATTTAATTTATAAAATCATATTTCAAAATTAAAATCGTATTTTGTAATTTTTAATTGTATCAAATTGGGTTTAAAACTATTTTAGGCCCGAAAATCTCAAAATTTCAAAATCGACCAAAACGGGCCCGACATCGAATATCGGCCCGAAAAATTCACGGGCTGCCCGGGACAGGCCCGAACAAAACCCTAGAAGAATTCAGCCGTTACGACATCGCCGGATCTTCGCTGGATCGGCGGCAGTCGGCGGCGGCCCCGCACGAAAAATTCGCACGGCAGCCGCGCGCGACGTTGGGGCCAAGCTCGACGCACGGCCGCGCCAACAGCGGCGCTCAGCGCCCAGCCATCATCGCACAATCGACGCAGCAGCAGCGCGCCTCCTGCGCAACGTCCCGCAACCAGTGAGCCATCGCCCGGCGATGGATTGCGCAACGCTTGCACGCAACAGCGGCGATCGGTCGCGCGACGTGCGTGATCTTCGCGCGAGGCGGCGCTCGACATCGCGCAACGATTTGCACGTCCAGCCACCTTTCGTCATGCAACCTTGCGCCGAGCAGCAGCCATCGATCACGCAACGAGTGCGTGAAGCTAGCGATGCCGGCCGGCCGCTTTGCGCATGCGATGCGTGCGCATGGGCGCGCGGGGAGGGGAGCCGCCGCACACGGCGGCGGCGTGGCCGTGGTTCAAAATTTTTATGATTTCAATCTGAAAATTGAGACGTTAGATACAATATGGCAATATGTATTGATCAGATCCGAAAACCTGGGCTCTGATACCACTGTTGTGGTAGCCGCGGCGGATCCGGATCACGCCTCCCGGCGAGGCAGCGGAAGAATAAAAACAATGGCCGGGAGACGATCAATACAATAAAAACAAACACAGATCTATGACATTCATAGGGCGTTTAATGGAATACCTTGCTGGCAACTCGTGCCTGGCTCCGACCAGTTTCTCGAGGAAACCGGCACTTCACGGTAGATTGCGGTAAACTACGTCAATCAGGTCCACGACCGGATACGAGACTCCTTCGTCAGCCTGCACTAGAAGGCCTGACGAGATCGGCACGGACGGATTCTCCTTGTCAAGATTGGCCGGAACAAATTCCGGCGAAGAGGCGGCGACGGCGGCGGCGGCGCGGCTTTTGAGAAGAGGGGAGGGTCGGCGGCCTAGTCTAGGTTTAGGGTTTAGTGTTGTGTATCAAGTGTATGATTAAGTCTAATCAAGTCTATATTAAATAGACAAGTAATAGGATTGGACCGCCCAAATCCAGTGCAAAATGACCGTTTTGCCCCTCAACATCGGGAAATCACGATTTGACCCCTGTTGACTTTTAGGAAGTCGCACTCCCAAAATCCTCTTCTCATGCTCAACACATTGAGCTGAGTATCCATGCGGGAATCTCGAATCCAGTGCTTGTGTGACCCTCAATGGTTCAGGGATACAGCTAGCCGTGGGCCCACAACCATTGTGGCTCCGGAATCACAATTCCGGACTTGCCCATCGGATCATGGTAAGAGCGTCTAGCAACATCACCCCATGATCCCCTAGGTATCACTGATAGTGCCTGCAAGAACCAGTTGGTCGTGGTTAGCGTACAGTACGGTCCTTTCAATCCATATATCCCGATCAGATCAACGACCATTGGTAAATTGAGAGTCGCTATAGATCCGATAGCTATGCATCCATCTTGGAGATCGAATAGTGACATCGCGAGTGTAACTAGGTGTTAGAACATGCATTGTTTATTTAAGGTTTTGTGTAAATCAAAAAGGGAGAGATTGATGGATCTGTTTTGACAGATCCTGATTAAGTTTTGAATTACACAAAACCTGTTATTGTGTTTCTAACAATTCCACTTGAGTGTACAGATTGTAGCTATAGAAGAAGATGATGAACAGTGAAAGAATCTGTCCAGCCGATGGTTCACAATATAAACAATCAGCAGTTGGTTTGGTGTTCATGGAATCGGCAGCTGGATTAGCAATGGAGACGTCCAAAGTTGAATCAGCTGTTCGTAATCAGTCGGAGGACAATTTGAACCAGATGGAGCATAGTAAACCAGCTGGAACGATGACAACCAGCTGCAAGCGCTAAAGAGCGAAGTGAATCAACTGGAACAGGAATCGAGAAGTCTGCTGGAGAGATAAATCGAAGAAGAAGATTCCAATTTTAAGTATTGTTGACGAATCAGTCGCAATTATAAGTACTGTTGATGAATCTATTGACATTCGCTATTTAAGAGGCTAAGAAGAATCGCAAGCTGGATCTGGAACCATAAAGATCAGCTGGAGCGC
>KV015578.1:263199-289953 GCA_001598015.1 Dorcoceras hygrometricum
CAGCAAGTAAAACCTGGGTAATAACAATTCAAATATACAGGTGGACATCTGTTCAATACATATGTTAAGGAACTCAATGAACAATATCATTTTCGTAAACAATTCAATAAACAGTTCAATGGCAGAAACAGGGGATGATAGCCCAGCTTCTCATCGTTAACATCTGTTCAATACATATGTTAAGGAACTTCAATGAACAATATCATTTTCGTAAACAATTCAATAAGCAGTTCAATGGCAGAAACAGGGGATGATAGCCCAGCTTCTCATCGTTAACAATTTCAATATCATTTTCAGTTGATCATGGCATATAAGTTCTATGTGGTCCGTGTTGCACTTTGATCAAAATGACTCCCGATATCTGTTTTAGCATATAGCTCGTTATGAAAGGGCAGTCGACATCTTAGACAACTGCTCATCTTTCTCCTTGGTGACCATAACAATCTACGCCATAATCTAAAATAGCTTTGTTCCTTAACAATCCTTTCTTTAAACATTCCTTGAAATTCTGTAAATCATCGGGTTCCATCATTTTAAACATTTGCTTCCCATTTTAAAACTTTACTGAGAATCGAATTCGACTTTGGAAATGTATCGTCAAAAGGGAACTGGTGAAAAGAAAACCAGTCGCAAGAGAATGGAACAACACTTATGAAACAAAACTCTCTGCTGTTCGCCAATATCGTTAAAACGAACCAGCTGGAATAAACAGAAACCAGCTGCAAGATCTCCTACTAAGACAATCGTATTTAAATGAAACGATGTCGTTGAGGTAAATAACAGATAGGATGACAAGACTACCTGCTGATATTTTGTAACTTAAAGAAACGACGTCGTTAGCGCATCAATCAGTTGCAAGGAAAAGGGCTAACACGATTAAATGAATAGTACCAGTCGCAAGACTAATACCAGCCGAAATGAACAGCACTTAGAAACGAATAAAGCAACTGCTGAACTATCACTATGGAATGCATCTGCTGGTGAACAGTGCATCTGCTGATTTTATGAAAACAACGCAACTGCTGAATTCTCACTGAAAAATGAAACTGCTAATTTTTATAAGGAAAGATGCACCTGCTGATTAACAGTGCATCTGCTGGAATTTACGAAATACTTGTAATATCGAAACAATGATCGCGCTACCAGCCATCGCCTATTAAACCAGACTTTATACTGATTCAATTAGCAACTACTGATTACTCAATCATCAAATCCCGACATTACAACAAAAAGGAAAAACATTCGTAATCATTATAACAATGCAGCTGCTGAATCTTAACAAGGAGATACAGCTGCTGGAACATAACTCAACATTTATAACATCAAAACAACAACTGTGCCATCAGCCGTTGCCTATCAAACTATACCGATGATTCAACTAGCAACTACCGATTACACAATCATCAAATCTTGATATTACGACATTAAACTGAATAACATGCATAGACTTTCTTGAACCATCGAATTCTCAGTTCTTCGAAACATTCATGACTTTCTGGAAAACAGTATGGAAGCATCATAAACATTAAAACGTCATTTTGAACCCATCTTTCCTTTCCTTTTTCATGTTTAAAACATCTTAAAACATGAACTTCGAAACTTACAATAACATATAGGCAAGAAGACTCAAAAACATAAATATATGATTTAAATGGTGAGTCAAGAACAGCTTTTACTTGCCTTAACCGTAGCTTTGCAACAACAGCTGATCCCTGCAGAATTCTTCCCCTTGAGCAACACACGAACTTCTCTGTAAATTACTTTGAAGAACACAGGAGGATTTCTTTGAAAGTGATAAAGATCTTTCTTTAAAAACAGGTTTTTATATGAAAGGGATTAGTGGCAAGCTACTTGTGAAATCAAGCATGACACACTTCTAAAATTTGGTAAAATTCCCTTCATATCATTTTAAATTTGTAAAACACCAAACCTTTTTCAAAAAAAATCATTTTACCTCCTTAAAACATTTTTCAATCAATTTAAAATCCAGCTCGTGCATCGCTCGTTGGAGTCGTCTGCTGGTACCAGCCGCAGCGCTCAGCCGCAGCGCATCCTACTTGCTGACATCAATAAATCAACAGATACATAACATTTAAAATTGCCAATTTGGCCCATGAAATCAATAAAATGCATAAATGTGATCCTATGGATTTTGGGGCGTTACAATTTTGAACAGTTGCAGGGTTTGTTTGTGTATTCCAAGATTGATATTTGTTTCAGCTACCATCATCTAAAACTCGGGATGAAGATATTTCCAAGATAGTCTTTTGGATGAGGTATGGACACTATGAGTTCCATGTAATGCATTTTGGTCTGACGAATGCTCCAGCTGTGTGGATTTGATGAGCATGGTCTTTCAAGAGTTTATAGACCGGTTTGTTATTGTGTTCATATATGATATCTTGGTTTACTTTAAAACTAAAAGTGAGCATAGAAGAACTTGAGATTAGCCCTACAGACTCTAAGAGACTTACAATTGTATTAAATGTGAGTTCTGGTTGGACAGATTTGCATTTTTGGGTCTTTTTCATCTCAGGGCATATCAGTTGATCACAAAAAGGTGGAAGCTATTGTAAAATGGTCACGGCCCAAAAATGTCTCCGAAATTCATATTGTATTGAGATTGGTCGGCTATTATAGACACTTTATTGATGGACTTTCTAAGATAGCTAGGCTTATGAATCATTTGACCCAGAAGGATCAGAGGTTTGTATGGATCAAGGAGTGTGAGTCCAATTTCCTTTTGCAGAAGAAAAAGTTAACCACTACTACAGTTTTGGCATTGCGTGCAGGCTCAGGTAGTTTGTTGTATGTTCAGATGTATCGTTAAATGGACTGGAATGTATTTTGATACAGAACAGGCGAGTGATTGCTTATGCTTCTTGTCAATTAAAACCTCATAAGATTTTTTGTTCGGTTCATGATTTATAGTTGGCCGCCATTGTCTTTGCGCTGAAGATTTGTCCCCACCATTTTTATGGTGAGCAGTTTTGTGTATACACCGACAACCAAAGCTTGCAGTACATTTTTCATGTAGTCTGATCTGAATGTGCGACACATCGGTGGATGGAGTTGCTAAAGGATTTTTATAGCGAGATTCAGTATCAACCAGGGCGAATGAACCTTGTTAGTGATGCCCTTAGTAGAAAATTGCAGAATACGATGTTAGCATCTCTGAATACTTCAAAAGTTCATGAACATTTGGGGACTTAAAGATGTGTTTTCATCCAGGTGACGACTACTGTATCATTTCTTCTAATCAATTTGAACCACATATCATCTATGATATTAAAGTAGCACAGGGGGATGATCCGTATATTCATGAGCTGAAAAATGGAAGTCCTAGACGGGTCATTCAGATGAAGTTAAGGTTGTTTCGTATGGGTGTGTTGGATCTGTTTTATAGATCAGAATCTAAGTTTTGATTCACACAAAATCTGTTACTATTTGAGTAACGGCTTTCGTGACATGTGCAGTGCACTTGATTGAGGAAACAGAGAGGTATCCAAACTGGAATAGTGAGGGGACGCCCAAGCTGGTCGAGTGAAGATATATTTGTTGGTACAGTAAGGGGACGCCCGAGCTGGAACAACACTGTCTTTACCAGTCATAGAAGACTTCAAGCTGGAACACCAGATTGGAAAAACAGAATAGCAGTTCAAGCGTAGAATCAAGCAGAGTTCAAGTGCAGTGAATGAAGCGAATTGTTCAAGGGCAGATAAAGTGCAGTGAGTGCGAAGCCGGGTACAAGCGCAGTGATCGAGTGCAGATCCGATCACAAGCGGGGTACAATACACCTCGCTGAACGACCAGCTGAAGGACCAACTGGGAGGTCAGCTAGGACATGAGAGCTGTTCTAAGGAGAAGAAAAAGACTGGCTCGAGGTGACCCCCAAGGATGAGGAAGAATCTGCATGCTGGGGCACTCGGTCAGTCTCCATAAAATCAAGCTGACATACCTAAGAAGACCAGCTTGGTGAAACAGCTCAAATGAAGAATCTGCTCAGATATAGAGAGCAGGTTAGAAACCAGTTGGTTAAGGACAAACCAGCTCGTTAAGCTGATCAAGAGCTGGATAGAGCAAAGTCATGAACAATCATAAAATGGGGAAGAAGTTTGCTAGATGGAGGAACTCGAAGCTCTGAAGATGATGAAGATCAGCTCAAGAGCGAATGACAAGAGCAAATTAGAAAATTGCTCAAGAGCGGTTGCAAATGAGAGGAGAAGAAGAGAGCTTTGAATGGATTGAAGAAGCAACCAGCTCGAACAAGACCAGCTCAGTACAGACCAGAATGATGAACAAGCTGGCAAGCTGGTTAAAGTAAACCAGCTCAGATAGCATGGCAGATGCTATCAAATCTACGAGCAAAAAGAGCAAATGAGAGGAGAAGAAGAGAGCTTTGAATGGATTGAAGAAGCAACCAGCTCGAACAAGACCAGCTCAGTACAGACCAGAATGATGAACAAGCTGGCAAGCTGGTTAAAGTAAAACCAGCTCAGATAGCATGGCAGATGCTATCAAATCTACGAGCAAAAAGATTTGAATATAATGCTATACGACAAACACTATCTAGTATTCAAATCGACTTGTTGTATTGTCTTCTCAGAACAGTGCTCACGTGATTAAAGTGAAGAAAAGCCTGTGATGCTTTTATTGACAAAGGAAGCAAAGTACAACAGTGTCAGAAGACCTTTCAACGTCTACTACTTTGTGTCCAACGGACAAATTTCTATGCCAGGCTATAAAACAGAGCACAAGAAGTTGAATGAGGGAGTGCTGAGAAGAGCGAAGTTGAGAAAGTGTTGTGTGAACCAAAATGTAAACATCAGAAGAACGCACAACACTGGACCTGGGAAGACAATGAAAAACCAGCTCGCACAGGAGCACTTCCCAGTTTGTGAGATTTAATACATGAGAGAATGATCATACACTGTAAATCTCACACACGATTCACTCACATATACTTTGAGAGAGCTGATTAGATTAGCTGATTGAATCAAATCAAACGAATTCCATTGTAGTCTTTGGACGGAGACGTTAAACAAGTCTAGTTGTCTTTCACACTGAGACGATAAAGAAGTGTATGTAGTCTTTCGCACTGAGACAGTAAAGAAGTGAGTTAGACACACGCAGCTTGCGGGCTGGTGTGCAGTGGTGTGGCTAGGAGTTCTTGCGGCTGGGAGTCATAGGAGTGGGTTGTAGCGAGGGTCGTTGTAATCAAAGTCTTCTAGTGGATTCTTCCCGTTGCGGAAGAAGGGGAGATGAGGAGATTGAGCTCCAAAATTCCATAAACAAATCAGCGTCTGCATTTATTCATACGCATAGCATGTTTGTTGAAAACTGTTAAAACTGTTCAAAAGGCCTTTGAATCTTTAGAGTACAGGTTGAGTTATTTCCGCATTATTTAACTTCATTACTCAATCTGTATTTCGGTGCACAAATATTCAAGAAAACTGAGCTATTGTAGCTCAAGTAATACATAACCATATCTCACGGCTTTTCATTGAGCTGGTTTCAACAACCAGCTAGAACAAGGCTCTTGCACCGTGCTGTTTTAGCGCTGAACTGGTCATATAAAAGCGATCCGATTTCAGCATCCAGCTGGAACCTGCTTAGTGACAGTAGTCTGATTTCAGCGTCCAGCTGAATCCAGTGTCTTTCACAAGATTTGGTTATTCCCTCTAAGTGTGGATTGACCAATAACGTCCTAATACATTGAAAGAGGGTAAAATAGATCCTAACAGGGTGTTTACGATTCCAAGGAAGGTTAATGGTTGCAAATCTGATAGATTTGGAGGAATCGATATGGAGAGAAGCCCATTGTATTCACCACAGTGTCCATCCTGAAAACAGTAAAAGGTATCATGCCTTGGAATTAAATTTTTGGTGGGAAGGCCTGAAAGGTGGTATTTCAGATTTTGTGCTCGATGTCTAAATTGCCAGCAGGTCAAGGTAAAGCGTGTAACGCCTAGGAAATCCATAAAATCCAAAAGATAAATCCAAATATTTGAAGGGTTAATTGCTAATTTCAGTACCCTTTGTCAACTTTGTTAAGATAAAATTTATAAATTTTGGTGATAACATAAACAATACAAAGACTGAATTTAAGAATCAGATCTGGATAGTTAATAATTGTGTTTAACGGAAGAGAGACATTCAGATCAGAGTACATCAAGATTTGGATTTTCGGGTAATTTCAGTTATCGGGTTAAGAATTTCGGATCAGAGCTTATCAGATCTTGTACAGAGGCTTCGTTTCAGATCCGAGAGATTGGGAACAGAGTATATAATGGGGAAGATAGATTAACAGATCAGATGAGAGCAATTAGATCAGATTATATCAGTTTCAGTTCAGAGGTTATTTGTTCAGATTTCAGAAACGGAGATTCAGATCAGAACGGTGTATTTCAGATATGAATAGAGATAAGAGCTGACGTTACGTGTAAAGTGAAACTTCAGATCTGACAGTGACATGGTTAAAGATAATTAAAGGGGGAAGACATTAAAAGAAGAAAGGTTTCAGATCTGATTAACTAAGAAAAGGGGGTGATTTGTTAAGGAGAAAATAGCCAGATTTCAGTTCGGAACCGAATAGTTTTCAGATGTGAGCTTAAGATCTCATCAGATATTCATTCCAAATGATTCAACGATCAAGATTCAATCGGATAAAGCCTGTTAGACAAAGTGGATGAAATAGACTCAAGTTCAGAGCTATTTGGAGAATACTTTGCAGGACGCAGAGTTGGTTTATACGATTTTTTCCTATATTGGGTATTCAAGTCAACAAAGCTCTGACAAATTTAGAAAGACCTTTGTATAGCATTAATGGAACATTTAATGCATTGATACGATGAAGATATGCAAACAAGGTTTGTGTCTACTGGCTCAATTAATGACGTTGAAGATGGAAGAGTATAAATAGCTGAAGATTTCAAACGAAGAAGCTCTAGCTGGTTACTCTCTCTGGTTACTCTCGGTGATTTCGAAAGAGCTCTCACTCTTTGTCGATATCTTTCAATGACTTGAAATTATTTCATCCCAGTTCTTACCATCTCGAAGAACAATCATTAAAGGTTCTTACACAGAAAAATACCTTCGATATTTCTTCTGGTTTACATTTGTAAACATGTTTCATTGTAAAAGAAACCAGAAGATATACAGTACTCTGTTTGTATCGTATTCATTGTAAAATCAAAGCCTGTAACGAACATGCTTCCTGTAGCAGTTCGAAAAATTATGTTTTTTGTATTCAACAGTGTAATCTACGTGATAGTGGTGCTAGGAGTTCACGTGTAGCAAGGATTGAGTGATTGAGTGTTTACAGAAGCTGTACACATCAACTCTTCTAGTGGAACCTTCCTGAAAAGGAAGAAGGGGAGAAGTAGGATTTTAGATCCGAACTTCCAGAAATAAATTCTCGACCCTATCTTTTATTTACTTGCATCACATTTTATTATTAACTGTTCACTGTTTAATCGGTTTCTTTCCACACAATATTTGTTAACCGAGAAAATATATTTGGACTGAGGGCCTCAGATCTGGTCACTCAGATTTGAGTTAAGCACAGGCTTTTAAAAATTGTTTTAAAGGTTTCGTAAAATAAAAATCGAAGGAGTTCATTCAGTCCCCCCCTTCTGAACACCTGGGCTTATTTAAACTATATTTTCAATTCCATTGATCCTATCAATTGGTATCAGAGCCTGAACTCTCAGTTATTGAACAGTATCATCTTTGTGCTTACATTTAAATATTTCTACTTCTCATAATAAAATTCCTATGTTTTCGAAGAAAGAGTATGACGACTGGAAGATCAGGATGCAAGTCCATTTGGCCGCGCAAGATGATGAAATGTGGTACGTCATTACAGATGGACCCATGAAGATTATGAAGGCAAATACGGCTATGGCAATTATTGCTGATGCTCCACAGTGGATTGAGAAAACTCGAATGGAGTATACACCAGAGGACAAGAAGAAAGCCAACTTGGACAATGTGGCGAAGGACAATCTATATAAGATGCTGGATAAAAACATGTTCAGCAAGATAAAGACCTGTGCCACTGCCAAGGAGATCTGGGAGAAATTGACGCAAATCTGTGAAGGCAACGACGATACCAAAGAGAACAAGATAACGGTTGTCCAGCAGAAATATGAGTCGATAAATATATGAGACGACGAGAACATCATGGAATTCGACGAGAGATTCAGTGCTGTTGTGATTGAGCTGACCAGTCTTGGCAAAGAATACTCCAACAGAGAACTGGCCCTCAAGGTTATGAGAGCACTGCCGAGGGATTGGGATGTTAAGATGATGGCGATGAGAGATTCTAAGGATCTGAACAAGCTTGAACTACACAATCTATTCGCAAATCTGAAAGCATACGAGTTTGAGCTGGAGACCAGATCTGTGGCTGGACCATAGACCTCACAACCTACCAAAGCTCTTGATGCTACTACTTTAGAACAGTGCTCACTAGCAAGTCAACGGAACAACTGAGCAATGACGCCATGTCCCTCTTCGTTAAGAAGCTTGGGAAATTCATGAGAAGAACTCCAAACCCTTCTTTAAATTATAACAATGCTCATAAATCTGACAAGATTACTACTGATTTAAATTGTTATAACTGTGGCAGACCAGGGCATTTTGCAGTAGATTACAACAGGCCCAAGAAAGATGACAAGAGATCCACTGAGCGGTCCAAAAAAAGATCCACAGAAAGAAGGAGAAACAGATCTGAGAAGAGGCCCCACAAGAAGAATGATCGAAAAGTTCTTGTTGCTGAGGAGAGCAACAGAAACTGGGCGGACTCAGATTCTAAGACCACATCAAGCAGCTCATCTAGAGAAAGTGAACAAGAAAAAGTCTACTACTTGATGGCCAATCAGAAACTGATGATGAGGTATTTGACTTCTCTAATAGTGAATTTACACGAGAGGACCTCATCAATGCACTTAATGAAATGGTCCATGAGTACCAAAAGCTATCTCAGACATTCGAGGAGATCAAAGCTGAAAACGGATGTTTGAATAATAGTTCAGTAGAACCATGCACTGCTCAGCTTGGGGAAACTGACAGTTTACAAACTGAGTTGAGTAAGCTGAAAATCGAGAATGATCTTTTGAGAACAAAGTCCCGTTAGCTCTCATCTGAAAATGAGAGATAAGTCAAGTGATGATCCTGGACTAAGTCTTCTGTTTCCTTAGGCAAGCTGCATGATACCCAGAAGTCATTGAATGACAAATCTGGCTTAGGTTTCAGCTTTGGTGAAAGCAGCTCTGAGGGAACGTGTACTCAGTCAGATCTGGCTGGTGACAAGTTCAAGAAAATGAATTTTGTCAAAGCTAGTACGATACACGATGCATATGAGTCGGTCAAGTATGTTGACCAGACCACGGGAAAGCTGAACCATAAAGGAAAAACAGGTATTGGATATATTAAGGCTAAGAACAGAAAGCCCAGCTGGCTAACGAACAGAATTGAGAAGGATAAAGCGAAAGTTGTTCCTAAGTCATCGGTTCTGAACCAGCAAAGGCGTGGTTCAATGAAGGCCAAATCTGTATGGATAAAGGTTCAGCCCAAACGTGATCTGAAAGGTCAAAATACAAAGCCAAAGCTCAATAGATCACATAAGATTTCTGCACGAACCTTAGTGGATATCCATACTGGTAAAACTGTAAAGGTAATTCAAGTATGGGTCCAGAAAGGGGTAATCCGATCTGGACCCAAGTAAAATTGGGTACCAAATGATGGATCTGTGTAAACAGATCCAGATTGAGTTTTGAATTACACAAAACTTATTATTTAGTTTCTAACAACTCTACGTATTGTGCAGATGATAACAGGAGAGATCTGATAGAGAAGTTTTCTGTTAAAGATGTCTGTTGAAGAAGGTTGATGAAGAAGATTCAATAGTGAAAATAAGCATTCAGAAGTTGCTGGATTGAAGTTAAAAGAGAAACTGAAAAGAGATGTAAAAAGAGGAGAAATCTGATAACAGTTGGAACGCTACAAAGTAGTTGAGGTTTATAATGAAGAAAAGAAGTTTATCAGCTTCGCTTATGAGTGGACAGCTTTGCTTACGTATCGTCTTGCGTGGACAGCTTCGCTTATGTGGAGTCCTGCGTGGACAGCTTCGCTTACGTGGCGTCATGAGTGGACAGCTTTGCTTACGTGGCGTCATGAGTGGACAGCTTTGCTTACGTGGCGTCGTGAGTGGAAAACCTCACTTACGTGGAATCCTACATGGACATCTTCGCTTACGTGGAACCCTGTGTGGAATCTGACAAGAAGAAGTAATCTGGAAGAAGTTGAATTAACGTGAGGAGAGAAGCCAGTACAAAATATATTTGCAGGATCTACGAGAAATCCTCATTTTCGAGCAATGGAATTCCACAGTCTTACGAGGAGGGAGCTGCAAATATAAACAAGTCCCTTTCAACTCTTGGAATGGACTCTCTGGGTGGAAATTCAAAAACAACAATAATGGAAGATATCAGCCCATCTACCTGCTCTGTGACGAGACTTTAAGCACTTTGATCAGTCGCACAACGTGCCAAGCTTATACGGAACAATGCTAAAATAAATGAAGATGCTTCTGTTGATGTCATTGCGTTGCAGCGCCAAATCCAAAAATTAAAGGATCAGTTGTCATTCCTGATGAAGCATCAACATGCTTCATTGGATCTTCCAGATTTTGCTCAAGATTCTGAAAAATCTAGCCTGGGTTACTTTCCTGGAAGGTTCGTGACATTTGACGAAACCAATTTGTATGGCGAGCATAAGATTCCAAGGGGAGGACTTAGGAAGATGAAGAACTTGGAAGATACCTTAACTGGTGTCCTACATCAAAAGAAGTTGACTGAGATGGAAGTCAAAAGACTAAGAGCTGAAATTGAACGGATGAATCTTTTGGTTCATCAGCAAGAGGAAAAAGCTAGGCAAAAGAAGAATTTGGGGATATCGAGTGAGTTTAATAATGAAAAGCGAGAGATTTTGAGGAGTGATTTGTTTATGAAAGAAGAAGGTGAAAACAAGAAAATGAACGTGAAAGAGGTCTCAGATGCTGTACATAAAGTGTTAGAAATTACTGGAGTTGAAGCAGTAAACATCTGTTCAGCAATTGAAACAGTAGATGATTTCAGCAATTGAATACAAGAAACAGAAGATGATAACAGATACCATAACAGTGTGTTGCAATAGACATTCAGCTGTTGATAGTAGTGTTAAGGAAATGACGCGAATCACGAAGCTGTTAACAGTAAATGAATAAGTGAACGAGAGCAACACTGTGAATGTGAGACCTGGATTTGTAATTGAGATTTATCGTTGGAATGAATCGATAAATAGAGGTCCTGCTGGTTTAAGATCTCTATTTGAGTGTTTGAGTTGCATTTTCGGGTTCCTTTTCGTGTGTTGAACAATTCTGGAGATTTTGTATTTTCGCATACTTGAGGTACCTGCTGGGTGACGTGTCAGCTGGTTTTGTGAGCTAGCAGCTGGTCGGTGGTGAATCCAGCAGAAGCGCATTTTAGCGCGAGATTCCTGAAACGCCGTCGTTTGCGTGAAGTCTGGTTGCGTTTGTTGTGATCAGCAGATGCTTTAGCATAGTTGCGTTGAGGACTAAACGACTGCATTTAGATTAGTTGGCGCGACGTCGTTTGGATGTTGCGTCTGGTACCAGCTGGTAGATTGTGTATGTGTGTCTGCTGGTTGTTCAGCAGGTGTAGATGTCAACGCGAGTTAACCTTTCCTGTAGCTCGAAGAGGAAACGTCGTCGTTTCGTTGTTGCGACTGGGAGTCCAGCTGCAAGTGAGTTTCGCCGTTGTTGCTTGCTGCTGGTACTTTCGCGAGAGCTAGCGACTGGATGACGTCAGTGGCGCGACGTCGTTTGAATTAGTCGCAACGCTGCGTTTTGAGGTTGCGACTGGAACCAGCAGAGAGAACCGTTGCGTTGTTTTGTTCTTGCGACTGGATACTCAGCTGCTGGTAGTATGCGACGTCGTTTGAGTAAGTTGGTGCGACGCCGTTTTGAGAACCAAGCGTTAGTTATTTTATCGATTGTTGGAGAAATCAGCTTTTGGTTCTTGCGTCTGCTGAGAACCGTTGCGTTGTTTTGTTCTTGCGACTGGATACTCAGCTGCTGGTAGTATGCGACGTCGTTTGAGTAAGTTGGTGCGACGCCGTTTTGAGAACCAAGCGTTAGTTATTTTATCGATTGTTGGAGAAATCAGCTTTTGGTTCTTGCGTCTGCTGGTTTGGGAAATTGTTGGTGTCGACTGGTTTTGTCGGTGGACAATTATTGGTATTGATTTCCAGTCGTTGCTAGTGCTATTTATAGGAAGACTTGGTCTTCGAATTGTGGTATCAATTCCATACTTAGCAAATATTTCCAGCCTTTCGTTCTTTATCTTTCGAACCCTAGAACACTGTTCAACCGTGAGATTTCCGGCGATTTCCCGTCGTTTCCGGTGGTTGTTTTGCTCATGCGAGGTAGCGTTGGACTCCTATTGAGAAGCTCTTCCAATTCATACCAGTTTTAGAAGATGTAATTGTCTAGTCGAGGAACGCGAAGTTGCTGCCGTTCGAGTGTTGCGTCGATTTGGTAGAGCTACGTTCTGGTTTTCGGTGAGACCTTGTTCCTAGCCATAGTTTTTAAGCTTTCTATGTAATTGTTGAGGTATATGGAGCAGCTGGTCGAGTGAGACTCCCAGCCATGAGCTGGTTTAGCAACCTGTTAGATTTACGTTGTGTATGCCGTGTGTTTAACAGGCTTTTACCAGAGTCTTCGGGATTTCTCGCAGTGTTAGTTGTTGAATCAGTATAAGGTACGGATTTGAGCTTGATTTACAGCGAATTTATGGCTTGGATGAATTGTAGTCGCTGGTATGTGGAATTGCCGTGCCTGATGGTTGTGTCCTGTTGAGGATAGTGTATGCTATTTGTGTATTTGCTGCGTTGCATATGTTTATATGCTTGCATTCCCGCATGTTGCATACACGCAAGGTATTCCTTTCCAGTTTTGGTAGTCTTTGTACCATTGTTGTATTGTTGTTATTTTCTTACCAGGATGTGAGGGCGAGCGGCAATACCGCACTCTCATCTCCCTGCTGGGATCGTAGCCACCATGCGCCGAGTGGTTAACTACCACAGTTCATGGGCGAGGCAACAGCAGGTCGAGTTGTTTGATGCATCCGATAAGTGGGTGTAGTATCATTGCGAGTGGCTCACTACCACACTGTGAACACACCCGTGGCCACTGTATGTTGTTGGTAATTCTTGGAGCTATGTTTGAGTTCCTTAGCTCCCTTGTGGGTCGAGCTTTCCGTTGTTCTTCGGCGTCTCATGCATAGCACCTGCATTTTATTCCTTGCTGTTTATTTCTGTTGTATTATTGCTCTCCGTACTGGGGTTTAACCCCATGTCCCTCCGGGGCTTGGTTTGTTTCTTTGTTACGTTGTTTTCAGGAAACCCAGGTTCTACAGCTGGTCGTAGTTTCAACCCAGCTGGTGGTGCCCCAGGAGGTGGCTAGTGTGTCCCAGTAGCATATAGCATATATATATATATGTATCAGTTAGCCAGGAGGATGCCCTGCGCTTTGTTGTTGTACCCGTAGGAGAATATGATACATGTTTGAATTATGTATGCTTTATTATTGATTGTTTATGATTTGGGAAACTTATTTTAAGTATCGTTGTATTTTAAATTATATGTTTAAAACCGTCGGGCCTAAAAGCAAAAATTTTATCCACTTTTTGATAGCTTCCGCATGTGTTTATCTGTTGTGAGCACGAGGCCTGACAGTGAACATATCTGACGATAGCTAGTATCAGTAATATGAATCAAATTACAACAAAGCAGTTAACAGAACAGAAGATGAGAACAAGGAACTTACAACAGCTGTTGTTATTATTTGATGAGCAATGTTGAACAAGAAGCTGACAACAGCAAACGTAACAGTGAAGATGCGAACAAGAAGTCAGTTGTTGACAAAAGATGATTTCAGTAGTTGAAGAATAGAACAGAAGCTGTTGGCAGATACTATTACAAAAGCTGTTGGATGCAATCACCATATAAAAGGGAAGGAATCTGTGGCTGAAATTAAGTCATACTAATGCCTTAAATCAAGGGGACAAAATTAGTACTATTATGGGAAATAGTACAATGTACAGAGGATGTTTGCACCAATTTGCGAAGAAGACAAATTATCCATAACAAGCGCAGAGAGGTATTGGAATTAATCTAACGGCCATATTTGGGGGAAGCAAATATATATACAAGAAGCACTGTTGAAGAAAGTGATTTTGACGAATTAATCAACACACAGTGCAAAAACAGAGGGAATAAAATTTGAGACGAAGCACTCGACCGCCATTAGAGAGGAGCGCATAACGAGAGTCGACTGCTGAGTTTCAATCAGCTATTGTAGAGAATTTTCCCAGTGTGTGAGATTTATTATTTTGAGAGTTGAGCTATACACTGTAAAATCTCACACACACAGATTCACTAGCATATTTTGAGAGATGTGCGAAATTGATTAGCGAGTGAATCACAAACAAAAATCAGATCTCGTCCAAGCACGACGATGTTAAAATCTGTGTTTGTAGCCTTTCTCACATAGGCGTAAAACAAGTGAGTGACAGCCGAGGGCTGGTGGAGTCTAGGAGTTCTCGCAGCTGCTGGTTGCGGGATCGGGTCTGTACACGATGTGTAGATCAAATCTTCTAGTGGAACCTTCCTGAAGAAGGAAGAAGGGGAGACGTAGGACACTGATGTCCGAACTTCCATAAACAAATAAGCTGTGTATTGTATTCTTTATTATTTACAGTTCCGCATACGCAATTTAATCTTAGCATTGCATAACACTCAAGTTGTCACACACGCACAGTAACAGATTTCTGTCTGACAGAAATCTGTTTACATTAAGTTTTAAAATATCAGGATTCAGTTCTGGTGTTTTCCGCATGATTTTATTTCATACCAGATCTGTCTCCGGTGCTCTATTTTATTTAATGTTCAAGAACCATGAGCTATTGTAGCTCATTTATAGCAGCGCAAAATTTTAGTTTACAAGTAGCAGCGCTCGCTTGCATTAATTTCCCTAATTTTCGGTCCTAACAAGTGGTATTAGAGCAAGTTGTTCTTGAACGAGCATTTATTTTAAAACGCATGTGTTATGTTTTTAAAATGTTTTAAATGTTTTTGAGAAGCTTATATTATGAAGGCCAGGTGAAAATGATTTTTTTTATATCGGTTTTCTCTTGATGAACTCTCACGGAACGCGCGAGTTCCGTGCGGATGCCAAGATCCTATTTCGTTGGGCTATGAACTCACTTGGAGCGAGGCTCGGTGACTCAGGTCCTAACAAGTGGTATTAGAGCAAGTTGTTCTTGAACGAGCATTTATTTTAAAACGCATGTGTTATGTTTTTAAAATGTTTTAAATGTTTTTGAGAAGCTTATATTATGAAGGCCAGGTGAAAATGATTTTTTTTATATCGGTTTTCTCTTGATGAACTCTCACGGAACGCGCGAGTTCCGTGCGGATGCCAAGATCCTATTTCGTTGGGCTATGAACTCACTTGGAGCGAGGCTCGGTGACTCATTTTAGCACATGTGACGAAATAGGAGAAATGAAAGAAAATATGAGTTTTAGCTGTCACATTTTCTTTCTGGTTCTTCATATATGAGTGACTCAGTAGCACATGTTCTTATTTGAAACAATATTTAAAGTGCTCTGAAAATTTTTTAAACTTTCTGGTATGCGGAGATTTCAGCTGCTGATGCTTTGTGTTTCTTTGAGCTTTTATTATAAAATACAGGGAGAGTGATGTCTTTGTCTTTATTAATTTGAGATATCTGTTTATGCATCAGTTTTAGTTTTTGTTTCGATATTTCTTTTTCAAAATCCTAGCATAATGTTGCATACGGTTGTTCCCAAAATCTGTTTTTGTTTTTCAAAATCTAAAATTCCTGCTGTCTCAGTTTTTAGTGTGGCAGTTTAGAGAGAGCTTTATTTAAAATATTTCGGGAAGACAAAATTTCTACCCTTTTTGATTCCCACAAAAAGGAAGAGAATTGTTAGATCATGCATTTGTTATTTAAAGTTTTGTGTAAATCAAAAAGGGAGAGATTGATGGATCTGTGTAAACAGATCCAGATTGAGTTTTGAATTACACAAAACTTATTATTGTGTTTCTAACAAATCTAAGTAGTGTGCAGATGATAACAGGAGAAATTTGATAGAGAAGTTTTCTGTTGAAGATGTCTGTTGAAGAAGGTTGCTGAAGAAGATTCAATAGTGAAAAGAAACATTCAGAAGCGGCTGGATTGAAGTTAAAAGAGAAACTGAAAAGAGATGCAAAAAGAGGAGAAATCTGATAACAGTTAGAACGCTACAAAGTAGTTGAGGTTCCTGATGAAGAAAAGAAGTTTATCAGCTTCGCTTATGAGTGGACAGCTTTGCTTACGTAGCGTCCTGCGTGGACAGCTTCGCTTATGTGGAGTCCTGCGTGGACAACTTTGCATACATGGCGTCATGAGTGGACAGCTTTGCTTACATGGCATCATTAGTGGACAGCTTTGCTTACGTGGCGTCATGAGTGGACAGCTTCGCTTACGTATAATCCTACATGGACATCTTTGCTTACGTGGAACCCTGTGTGGAATCTGACAAGAAGAAGTAATCTGGAAGAAGTTGAATTAACGTGAGGAGAGAAGCCAGTACAAAATATATTTGCAGGATCTGCGAGAAATCCTCATTTTCGAGCAATGGAATTCCACAGTCTTACGAGGAGGGAGCTGCAAATATAAACAAGTCCCTTTCAACTCTTGGAATGGACTCTCTGGGTGGAAATTCAAAAACAACAATAATGGCAGATATCAGCCCATCTACCTGCTCTGTGTACGAGACTTTAAGCACTTTGATAAGTCGCACAACGTGGCAAGCTTATTCAGACAATGCTAAAATAAATGAAGATGCTTCTGTTGATGTCATTGCGTTGCAGCGCCAAATCCAACAATTAAAGGATCAGTTGTCATTCCTGATGAAGCATCAACATGCTTCATTGGATCTTCCAGATTTTTCTCAAGATTCCGAAAAATCTAGCTTGGGTTACTTTCCTGGAAGGTTCGTTACATTTTACGAAACCAATTTGTATGGCGAGCATAAGATTCCAAGGGGAGGACATAGGATGATGAAGAACTTGGAAGATACCTTAACTGGTGTCCTACATCAAAAGAAGTTGACTGAGATGGAAGTCAAAAGACTAAGAGCTGAAATTGAACGGATGAATCTTTTGGTTCATTAGCAAGAGGAAGAAGCTCAGCAAGGTTGTCAGAGAGGAATTTGGGGATATCGAGTGAGTTGAAGAATGAAAAGCCAGAGATTTTGAGGAGTGATTTGTTTATGAAAGAAGAAGGCGAAAACATGAAAATGAATGTTAAAGAGGTCTCAGATGCTGTACATAAAGTGTCAGAAATTACTTGATTTGAAGCAGTAAACATATGTTCAGCAATTGAAACAGTAGATGATTTCAGCAATTGAATACAAGAAACAGAAGCTGATAACAGATACCATAACAGTGTGTTGCAATAGACATTCAGCTGTTGACAGTAGTGTTAAGGAAATGACGCGAATCAAGAAGCTGTTAATAGTAAATGAAGAAGTGAACGAGAGCAACATTGTGAACATATCTGACGACAGCTAGTATCAGTAATATGAATCAAATTACAACAAAGCAGTTAATAGAACAGAAGATGCGAACAAGGAACTTACAACAGATGTTGTTATTAGTTGATGAGAAATGTTGAACAAGAAGCTGACAACAGCAAACGTAACAGTGAAGATGCGAATAAGAAGTCAGTCGTTGACAAAATATGATTTCAGTAGTTGAAGAATAGAACAGAAGCTGTTGGCAGATACTATTACAAAAGCTGTTGGATGCAATCACCATTTAAAAGGGAAGGAATCTATGGCTGAAATTAAGTCGTACTAATGCCTTAAATCAAGGGGAAAAAATTAGTACTATTCTGGGAAATAGTACAATGTACAGAGGATGGTTGCACCAATTTGGGAAGAAGACAAATTATCCATAACAAGCACAGAGAGGTATTGGAATTAATCTAACGGACATATTTGGGGGAAGCAAATATATATATACAAGAAGCACTGTTGAAGAAAGTGATTTTGACGAATTAATCAACACACAGTGCAAAAACAGAGGGAAGAAAATTGGAGACAAAGCAGTCGACCTCCATTAGAGAGGAGCGCATAACGGGAGTCGACTGCTGAGTCTCAATCAGATATTGTAGAGCATTTTCCCAGTGTGTGAGATTTATTATTTTGAGAGTTGAGCTATACACTGTAAAATCTCTCACACACAGATTCACTCGAATATTTTGAGAGATGTGCGAAATTGATTAGCGAGTGAATCACAAACAAAAATCAGATCCCGTCCAACCACGACGATGTTAAACTCTGTGTTTGTAGCCTTTCTCACATAGGCGTAAAACAAGTGAGTGACAGCCGAGGGTTGGTGGAGTCTAGGAGTTCTCGCAGCTGCTGGTTGCGGGATCGAGTCTGTACACAATGTGTAGATCAAATCTTCTAGTGGAACCTTCCTGAAGAAGGAAGAAGGGGAGACGTAGGACATTGATGTCCGAACTTCCATAAACAAATAAGCTGTGTATTGTATTCTTTATTATTTACAGTTACGCATACGCACTTTAATCTTAGCATTGCATAACACTCAAGTTGTCACACACGCACAGTAACAGATTTCTGTCTAACAGATATCTGTTTGCATTAAGTTTTAAAATATCAGGATTCAGTTCTGGTGTTTTCCGGATGATTTTATTTCATACCAGATCTATCCCCGGTGCTCTATTTTATTTAATGTTCAAGAACCTTGAGCTATTGTAGCTCCTTTATAGCAGCGCAAAATTTTAATTTACAAGTAGCAGCGCTCTCTTGCATTAATTCCCTAGTTTTTCGTTCCCAACACCAAAAGTTTATTTTTGATGGTCCGATAAAATAGGATCAAAAGATCAGCAGCCGCGCTTTGTTAAAAGACTTTAGAAATTTTGCGCGCTTCTACATCACACTGGAGCTGCAATAACTAGATGTTCTTGAACGTCTAATAAAAACTCACCAGAAGAGCACCGGAGACAGATCTGGTATGATTTAAAAATCATGCGGAAAATACCAGAACTGAATCCTATATTTTAAAACAACTCAAACAGATTTATGTACAACATAAATCTGTTCGAGACTTGTGTGCTTGTGTGTATGCGTATGCTAAGATAATGCAAGTGCTGATTTGTTATGCGTGCGTGCTGAAATCTGCTTATGCGTGAGATGCTAAAGTAAATGCTGAACTGAATGAATAAAGAACATGATACTCAGCAGGTTTGTTTCTGGAAGTTCGTACCTCAATGTCCTACATCTCCCCTTCTTCCACCTCGGAAGGCTCCACTAGAAGATTTGATCTTACAACTCGTGTACAGACCCACCACAACCAGCAGCTGTGAGAACTCCTAGACTCCACAAATGCACAACAGCCGCAACTGTGTGACTGACTACATACACAAGTTTAACTTCATCGTGGTTGGACGGGAACTATAAAACGTTTTGAGATTCATTCACCAATAAAGTGTGAATGAATCTCTGTGTGTGAGATTTGATACAATGAAGCTCTCAACTCTCTATTTTTCTCACACACTAGGGAAATACTCTAACAAGCTAATCTAGACTCAGCAATCGACTCTCGTGAAAGCTCCTCTCTAATGGCGGTCGATTGCTTCGTCTATCTGTTCATTTTTCCCTCTGCTGGTGCACTGTGCAATTAACTTGTTTTCTGCGACAGCCTCACAGCGACACCAACCTCTTCCAGTCTCCTTCTTCAATGGCGCTCTTGAAGTATATAAGCCTCTGTTCAGATTTCTTCCCGTTGGACACAACTTCTTCCCGTTTGAAATGTGTCTAGTAAAGTACCGACGGGGAATAGTACTTGCGTCCTTTTCTTTTGCAGGCTTCTTGTCGTTTTCGCCATTTGAATTGAGCTCAGCAGTTGACATCCAGCTTTGATAACTCTTCGTAAATTGTCAACTGCTTCGCTGCTGGTTCATCACTACGACTGGATGTCTTGCGTCTGTTTGCCACGCTTCGCTACTTCTTCTTTTCTTGCGTCTTGGATTCCAAGTCGACTGGATATGCAATAGCACTGAAGCTCGCGACTAGATCCACTGTAGCTTGCGACTGGATTTCCCAACGACTGGATGCGTAGCAACAGCTGGTTAATTATAGATTACGCCTGGAAGTACTGTTGCTACCTGCTGGTTTCTCTTGAGAGAAGTACCTGCTGATTTTCTTCATCGCAAAGAGCATCTGCTGAATCTTTAGCGCAAGAGCAAAACGCTGTCGTATCAACTTATGTAAACGACATCGTTTTGCTATCGCTATCTCCAAATAGCATCTGCTGGTGAACAGTAGCTTGCAACTGGATTGCCTCCTCTACGACGTCGCTTCTCTCTTGCGTCTGGATGTACAAGCTACCTGCTGATATCTTGCGACTGCTAGACTCAAACCATCTGCTGAATGTGATGACGTCACCAAAGACGTCATCAACGCTAAACCATCTGCTGATTCTCTAGCACGATGTCTCTTCATCTCTTGCACTTCTCTTCATCTGCTGATAGCCAACTGCTGATTGTGATGACATCAAGGCTGATGTCATCACAGCTGATTCCATATCTTGCATCTCTTCTCAACTGCTGATTGACAATAGCTTCCTGCTGAATGATGACGTCACTGCTGATGTCATATACACTTAGCGCTCCAGCTGATCTTTATCGTTCCAGCTCCAGCTTGCGATTCTTCTTAGCTTCTTGAATAGCGACTATCAATAGATTCATCAACAGTACTTATAATTGCGACTGCTAACAGATTCGTTAACAGTAACTTGCGCCTGGAATCTTCTTCTTCAATCTATTTCTCCAGCGCGCTTCTCAATACATGTACCAGCTGGTTCACTTCGCTCTTTAGCGCTTGCAGCTGGTTGTCATCGTTCCAGCTGGTTTACTATGCTCCAGCTGGTTCAACTTGGCCTCCGCCTGATTACGAACAGCTGATTCAACTTTGGACGTCTCCATTGCTAATCCAGCTGCCGATTCTATGAACACCACACCAACTGCTGATTGTTTATATTGCGAACCATCGGTTGGACAGATTCTTGACTGTTCATCATCTTCTTCGATAGCTAGAATCTGTACACTCAAGTAGAATTGTTAGAAACACAATAACAGGTTTTGTGTAATTCAAAACTTAATCAGGATCTATCAAAACAGATCCATCAATCTCTCTCTTTTTGATTTACACAAAACCTTAAATCAACGATGCATGTTCTAACAATTCTCTCCCTTTTTGTGGGAATCAAAAAGAGAGTGAACTGCTGGTCTTCCCGATAATTAAAACAAAAAGCTCTCCCTACACCATTACAACAAGAACAATGTAACAGCAGGAGTTTTAATCTTTGAAAAACAAAACAGCTTTGGAAAGAACCATATGCAACAGTATATATTTTCAAAAACGAAACCGATGCATAACTCAAAATTATCAAAGACAGTGACGCCACTCTCCCTTTCTTTTATAACATGAGCTCAAATCATTTTTAAAATAAAAATTTTGCATCAGCTGGAAATCCGCAAAACAGAACAATTTAAAACCAAATCAGAGCATCGAAATATTTCAAATGAACAAGTGCTACTGAGTTGCTTAAATATGAAGAACCAGTAAACAGAGAACAGCTCAGATTTTTCCTTCTTCTATCTCGCCCCATGTGCTTGTCACTGAGCCTCACTCCAAGTGATCTTACAGCACAACCAAAGTAGAAGCTTGGCATCTGCCCGAGACTCGCGCATCCCGACAGTTCATCAAGCGAAAAACCGGTTCTACATTAAAATAGATTAACTGGCCTACATAAATACGCTTCTCAAAATATTAAAAACCTTAAAAAACATAGCACATGTGTTTTAAAATAAGTGCTCGTTCAAGAACAACCTGCTCTGATACCAATTGATGGTCCGATAAAATAGGATCAAAAGATCAGCAGCCGCGCTTTGTTAAAAGACTTTAGAAATTTTGCGCGCTGCTACATCACACTGGAGCTGCAATAGCTCGATGTTCTTGAACGTCTAATAAAAATTCACCAGAAGAGCACCGGAGACAGATCTGGTATGATTTAAAAATCATGCGGAAAATACCAGAACTGAATCATATATTTTAAAACAACTCAAACAGATTTATGTACAACATAAATCTGTTCGAGACTTGTCTGCTTGTGTGTATGCGTATGCTAAGATAATGCAAGTGCTGATTTGTTATGCGTGCGTGCTGAAATCTGCTTATGCGTGAGATGCTAAAGTAAATGCTGAACTGAATGAATAAAGAACACGATACTCAGCAGGTTTGTTTCTGGAAGTTCGGACCTCAATGTCCTACATCTCCCCTTCTTCCACCTCGGAAGGCTCCACTAGAAGATTTGATCTTACCACTCGTGTACAGACCCAATCCCACAACCAGCAGTTGTGAGAACTCCTAGACTCCACAAATACACAACAGCCGCAACTGTGTGACTGACTACATACACAAGTTTAACGTCATCGTGCTTGGACGGGAACTGTAAAACGTTTTGAGATTCATTCACCAATAAAGTGTGAATGAATCTCTGTGTGTGAGATTTGATACAATGAAGCTCTCAACTCTCTGTTTTTCTCACACACTATGGAAATGCTCTAACAAGCTAATCTAGACTCAGCAATCGATTCTCGTGAAAGCTCCTCTCTAATGGCGGTCGATTGCTTCGTCTATCTGTTCATTTTTCCCTCTGCTGGTGCACTGTGCAATTAACTTGTTTTCTACGACAGCCTCACAGCGACACCAACCTCTTCCAGTCTCCTTCTTCAATGGCGCTCTTGAAGTATATAAGCCTCTGTTCAGATTTCTTTCCGTTGGACACAACTTCTTCCCGTTTGAAATGTGTCTAGTAAAGTACCGACTGGGAATAGTACTTGCGTCCTTTTCTTTTACAGGATTCTTGTCGTTTTCGCCATTTGAATTGAGCTCAGCAGTTGACATCCAGCTTTGATAACTCTTCGTAAATTGTCAACTGCTTCGCTGCTGGTTCATCACTACGACTGGATGTCTTGCGTCTGTTTGCCACGCTTCGCTACTTCTTCTTTTCTTGAGTCTCGGATTCCAATTCGACTGGATATGCAATAGCACTGAAGCTCGCGACTGGATCCACTGTAGCTTGCGACTGGATTTCCCAACGACTGGATTCGTAGCAACAGCTGGTTTATTATAGCTTACGCCTGGAAGTACTGTTGCTACCTGCTGGTTTCTCTTGAGAGAAGTACCTACTGATTTTCTTCATCGCAAAGAGCATCTGCTGAATCTTTAGCGCAAGAGCAAAACGCTGTCGTATCAACTTATGTAAACGACATCGTTTTGCTATCGCTATCTCCAAATAGCATCTGCTGGTGAACAGTAGCTTGCAACTGGATTGCCTCCTCTACGACGTCGCTTCTCTCTTGCGTCTGGATGTACAAGCTACCTGCTGATATCTTGCGACTGCTAGACTCAAACCATCTGCTGAATGTGATGACGTCACCAAAGACGTCATCAACGCTAAACCATCTGCTGATTCTCTAGCACGACGTCGCTTCATCTCTTGCACTTCTCTTCATCTGCTGATAGCCAACTGCTGATTGTGATGACATCAAGGCTGATGTCATCACAGCTGATTCCATATCTTGCGTCTCTTCTAAACTGCTGATTGACAATAGCTTCCTGCTGAATGATGACGTCACTGCTGATGTCATATACACTTAGCGCTCCAGCTGATCTTTATCGTTCCAGCTCCAGCTTGCGATTCTTCTTAGCTTCTTGAATAGAGACTGTCAATAGATTCATCAACAATACTTATAATTGTGACTGCTAACAGATTCGTTAACAGTAACTTGCGCCTGGAATCTTCTTCTTCAATATATTTCTCCAGCGCGCTTCTCAATACATGTACCAGCTGGTTCACTTCGCTCTTTAGCGCTTGCAGCTGGTTGTCATCCTTCCAGCTGGTTTACTATGCTCCAGCTGGTTCAACTTGGCCTCCGCCTGATTACGAACAGCTGATTCAACTTTGGACGTCTCCATTGCTAATCCAGCTGCCGATTCTATGAACACCACAACAACTACTGATTGTTTATATTGCGAACCATCGGCTGGACAGATTCTTGACTGTTCATCATATTCTTCGATAGCTAGAATCTGTACACTCAAGTAGAATTGTTAGAAACACAATAACAGGTTTTGTGTCATTCAAAACTTAATCAGGATCTGTCAAAATAGATCCATCAATTTTCATTATTGCAGGATAACAGGTACAGAGCTCCAGTGGAATCAAGCATATGGTATCTGGATAGTGGTTGTGCGAATCACATGACTGGAAAGTTAAAGATATTATCAGATCTGACGCCACACAAAGGACCAAGAATTTTCTTCGACGACAATTCACATGGTAACACTGTGGGTAAGGGTAAGCTTACCCATGGTAATATTTCTATTAATGATGTGCTTCTAGTTGAGAATTTGTGTTATAATCTTATCACTTTAAGTCAGCTGTGTGACAATGGTTACATAGTTAACTTTCAAAAGCACACGTGCACAGTTCTGAACCAAGATGTGATGACAATGTTAGTAGGAAACAGATCTGGGAATAGCTACATTGTCAAATGGTCAGAGCATCTAGGATCTGGACAGATTTTCCTAGCAGCTGACTCTTCCAAGAGCTGGCTGTGGCATCAAAGAATGAATCATCTAAATTTCAAAACTCTTGCCAAACTGAGTAAGCTTGAACTGGTTTCTGGTATGCCCAAAATAAATTTTTATAAAGACAAAATTTGTTCTGCGTGTCAGTTGGGAAAACATATTCGATCTACTTTTGAAAAGAAAGGATGCATTCATTCTGCCCGAAGCTTGGAGCTTTTACATATGGATCCTTTTGGTCCTATACCCGTAGCCAACTTAGGGGGAACAAAATACACCCTGGTTGTTGTTGATGATTTTACAAAATTTATGTGGGTGTTGTTTTTAAAATCAAAGGATCAAACCGTTGACCAGCTGCTAAAGATTTTAAAACGTTTACAAAATGACAAATCTTATACTGTCAACCGGATAAGGAGTGATCGAGGTACTGCGTTTTTAAATCAAATATTATCCTCTTATCTGGAAAACATTGGAATTAAGAACGAGCTTTCAGCAGCTAGAACTCCTCAGCAGAACGGGTTACCGAGAGGAGAAACCGTATTTTAAAGAAGCTGCTCGAACTATGATTGCTGATTTCGGTATTTCTCAAAACTTCTGGGCTGAAGCAGTTAACACAGCTTGCTACACTCAAAACAGATTATGATTAACAAGATTCATGGTGTAACCCCATATGAGATTTGGAGTGGCAAGAAACCTGACATATCTTATTTCAGTATTTTTGGATGTAGATGTTTCATTCATAATAATGGAAAAAAGCATCTAAAAGCTTTCGATGCAAATCTAATGCAGGTTTGTTTCTTGGATACTCGGCTATGAGCAAAGCATACAGAGTGTTTAACAACAGGAGCTTGACTGTTGAAGAATCATCTCACGTGATGTTCGTTGAAACCAGCTTTCGTTCCAACTCAACTGTAGCTTAAATGATATGTGGACATGTCTAGAATCAACAAGCTTAGATGAATCAAGTGATGACGTGCCACAGATTCGACATTCAGCTGAGTAACAACCAGCTCTGGACACACCACACGATAATGCGCAAGCAGATTTGACAGGTAACATT
Source organism: Dorcoceras hygrometricum (assembly GCA_001598015.1). NCBI lineage: Eukaryota > Viridiplantae > Streptophyta > Magnoliopsida > Lamiales > Gesneriaceae > Dorcoceras > Dorcoceras hygrometricum. Next base: position 289,076 of record KV015578.1, read on the forward strand.
GAGATCATTGATTTGACTAATCTTGACCCAGTACAGGAACAGATCTCAACCAGTGTGCTAGCTGCGGGTGATGGAACAACGGTTGCACAAGATGCTGAGCAATCAGATTCTACAATCCATCAATCGGTATCAAGACCAGCTTCAGATACACAAGCTATCAACGCAACTCATCAATTGGTATCTGATGCAAATCTGGAACAACGTTCACATCAAGTGGTATCTGATGAAGCCATTCAACCAGACATCCAAGCAGAACAAGGAGCAAATCCAATCGGATCTGATATTCGATGGAATAGAATCATCCACCCGAGCAGATCATAGGTAATATACATTCTCATGTTCGCACACGAGGCCAGCTAATGCATGAGTACTTCAATTCAGCATTTATTTCGCATACAGAACAAAAGCTGATAGAAGAAGTCTTGGCAGACCCAAGCTGGATGGATGCTATGCAAGATGAACTTAGCCAATTTAAGAGAAATAATGTATGGCAGTTAGTTCCTCGACCTACTAATTGTTAGAGTAGATGCCCAACTAGCCAACTTGTGGCGTGTGGGTTTTATAGACTCTTGTACAAACAATCTTTATATATGATATTCGCATTCTTTTATATGGCATTCTTTACTTTCATTATGTGTGTAATGATTTACAATTGTGTTGAGTAAAGACCTAGAATACACTAAAGCGTATGTTAGATGTGATAGTGGGTATGACGGCTATCATGAAACACATCTAATAGTCGCTGTGTATTCTAAACATGTTCCTAGTCGATTGGGCCGTAAAAATGAGGATAAGGCCGCCCGAGTTAGAGACTAGTATCTGCGATGCGAAGTACCATGTTTCATTGGTAGGGAACATTGTGATGTTCTGAGCATGCA
>KV015578.1:295869-325977 GCA_001598015.1 Dorcoceras hygrometricum
TTCAGTTTTGGAAACTGAGTCGATCGGTCCGATCTGATCGGCGATCGGAGTTACGATGAAGTCTCGGTGGTGGAGATGAACTTAATGTTCATTGTTGGACCCGGGCCCGTTGGGCCGGTCCAATTCCTACACTTATGTATTTAAAGACATTAAGAGACTTGATTAACATGATAAACTCTCATAACCCTAAACCCTAAGCACCAACGCCGCCTCCCTCTCTCGAATAAGCCACCGCCGCCGCCGCCTCCCACGCGCCGCCGCCGTTCGTCGCCGGAAATTGGTTTCCGACCAGTTCGACGAGGAGAATCCATTCGTGCTGATCTCGTCAGCGCTTCTAGTGCAGCCTGACGAAGGAGTCTCGGATCTGGTCATGGACCGGATTGGCGTAAACTACCGCAATCTACCAAGAAGAGCCGAATTATTGTAATTCCGGTTGGAGCCAGGCACAAGTGCCAGCGAGGTAACCCGCTTAAACGCCCTATGTATGACAATTATGAATTGTTGTTTTTCATATTGATCGTCTCCCGGCACCCGTTTTTATGTTCTTCCGCTGCCTCGCCGGGGGGCGGATCCGGATCCCCAACACTAATCATTCAGTATAGGAACTAAATGTGTCTTTAGGAACAAGCTGAATGAGGATGGTGTTGTGATTAGAAATAAGGCTAGATTGGTAGACAACTAGAAGGAATAGATTTTTATGAAACCTTCGCTCCAGTAGCCAGATTAGAAGCCATCCGCATGTTTCTTTCATATGCATACAAAGACTTCAAAGTTTTTCAAATGGATGTAAAGAGTGTCTTTCTTAATGGCATATTAACTGAGGAAGTGTATGTTGCACAACCTCCTGGCTTCGTAAATCATACATATCCAGATCACGTTTACAAACTGGATAAAGCTCTATACGGTTTGAAGCAAGCACCCAGAGCTTGGTATGACACACTATCTAAATTTTTTATCGAGCATGATTTTGTTATAGGCACTGTCGATAAGACCTTATTTAAATTTGTCAAGAATGATCATGTCCTGTAGGTACAAATATATGCCGATGATATTATATTTGGGTCAACTAACCCCAAATTGTTCCAGAAATTTTCTAAGCTGATGCAGGAAAAATTCGAGATGAGCATGATGGGAGAGCTGACATTCTTTCTTGGTTTACAAGTTAGACAGCTTGAGAATGGGATCTTAATAAATCAAGATAAATACACGAAAGAACTGCTGAAGAATTTTGAAGTGGAGAATTGTTTAGCAGCAGCTACCCCGATGAGTGCTTCAATCAAATTGGACAATGATGAAGCTGGAACTGCAATTCAGGTATCATTGTATCGCGGTATTATTGGCTCATTGCTCTACTTAACTGCTAGCAGACCAGACGTCATGTTTGTCTGTATGTGTGCTAGATTCCAAGCTGAGCCAAAACAGTCGCATTACATTGCAGTAAAAAGGATTTTAAAATATTTGAAAGGAACTTCCAATGTGGGTCTTTGGTATCCCAAAGACTCCAGTTTTAAACTAATCGGTTATAGTTGATGCAGATTACGCAGGATGAAGGATTGATAGGCGAAGCACAAGTGGTACATATCAATTTTTGGGAGATCGTCTGATTGCCTGGTTCAGTAAGAAGCAAACATCCATTGCTAGGTCCACAGCTGAAGTAGAGTATTTAGTGATTGGAAGATGTTGTGCTCAGATCTTATGGATTCAACACCAGCTCAAGGACTATGGCATTGATGCTTCTGAAGCTCCTATTTTGTGTGACAATACCAGTGCCATCGCAATCACTCAGAATCCTGTGCTGCATTCAAGAACAAAGCACTTAGATATTCGACATCATTTCATAAGAGATCACGTGCTCAAGAAGGACGTTCGGCTGGAGTATGTGTCAACAGATCAGCAAGTTGCTCATATCTTCACAACGCCTGTACCGAACGCTAAGTTTTCGTATTTTCGAAACATTCTCGGTCTCTTAAAATTGCCTTAATCTATGATTGTGCTAAAATTTTTCAGGTTGAACAGCTTTTTGTTTACTTCAGATTTGAGTCTTCTGTTTAGGGGGAATGAGGAGACCTTCAGATTTGGTAAACATCAGCATTGGGAGAACCTCAGCTTTAGGGGGAATAACAGATCTGAGTTAAGAAGCGCTAAGTCAACTGAATGCATGACATATGAATCTATTCAGATTTCGCGTATATACAGTTGATGCTTATATGTAATCAGATCTGACAGTACCCCAGCTGATACAATAAAAAGATCAACAGTTGTGACACATTTAATAAATGGCGCTTCTTTTTAATTTTTCACCCTCGTGGTTAAAATTCAAAATCATTTCAAAATCTGATCGTGCCGTCGGAGGATTGACACGTGTGTTGTCATCATGCGAAACGTCACATCAACACTATAAACACGTATCTTTTCATATTCCTTTCTCTTATATACGCCTTTCGATTATCTCTAACATTTACCTTCCGCAAAATATTCTCTTGATTTTAGGGTTTTCTCATTGCAGATTATACTACTTTTTGGTGTTTTCTTCATTCGTTTAACCTGCAGCAATGGCCGCTTATCTGATTCACAATGCTATTCAAATCTACTTCGACTCAGTGTTCAGTATGGAAGATGAAGGAATGGTTCAAATGTTCAAAGCCCTTGAGTCGTCTGGACTCCGTGGGTTCTTGGGATGCTCTTCTGCTATCTATGAGGAAAACTTGGTGGATTTCTATCACAACGCCTCAGTGCGACACAACAAAGTTATCAGTTCCATTCAGGGCAAGTCTCAGAGGACCAGTTTGCTGGGATTTTCGAGTTACCGACCGAGGTTTGACTGATATGAATGAAGTGCCGAAATATTAGATGTTTGACGCTAGAAGTGCTTTTTCTGCAGATGGTGAACAGCTTAAGACCTCCTGCAAGAAAAGGGAGATGAAGTTTGAGTTCCGACTGCTTAACGATATTTTGGTGAAGGCAATCACAGTCAGCAGGATCCTTCGATGTAATTACCCATGAGCGGTTTCTGATGATGGATGCGATTCATGGCGGAGTTAAAATCAATTGGGGGAGATTGTTGTTTAACCTCTTGAAGGACATGGTGACTCCATCTTCAAAGCAAGCCCGAGGGTTTGCGGTGCAGATATGTATTATTCTGAAGAGAGCACCAGACTTGTAATTCGGCGAGTCGAAGGCCTTCCCACCTCTCAAGATCCTTACTGCTAAGAGTGTTGGGACTTACATTGCCAAAAACAAGTCTATCAATGCTGAAGAGGTGTTGGAAGTGCCAGTGGAGAAAATGGTTAAGAAGGCGGCGGAAAAGAGGAGACCAGCTCCTGCTGTTGTTGAGACTGCCGCTAAGAAGAAGAGGACTACTGTGGGGAGAGCTGCTCCCACAGAAAAGAACTTGTCGATTATACCAGTGGTACAAAATCCGGAACCCATATCTGTTGTACCAGCTGTGACCCCTCGCGCTCAACGATTCCGTGCACCAAATAGGAAATTGGTGTTGCAAGATAAGTTGGATGATGAAACTGTTGAAAATATTATTAAACAGGTGATTACGAAGACAACTAAGATAGAGACAGAGGAGATGGAAACCGTTGAACCAGTGGTGATGGAGACTATTGCGATTGAGACAGATGAGACGGAAAGCAGGATAGGTGTTTCATCTATCAATAATTATGATGAGTTCATAAGTTTCAAGGTGTTATCCAATGAAGAAGGACCTCTGGTTGAGAAGGAGAAGGAGAAGGAGAAGATTATTGACTCTGAGGACACAGAGCCCTTGAGCAAGGTTTTGGAACTTACAGAGCCATACTTGTCTGATGAGGAGTCCATGTCTATTGATGATATTCTAAAACCGATTCTGGAGGAGATGATGCTACAATAAGTTCTGGCTGAGGAGCCAATGAAAACAGCTGCCAAGGAAGAACAGATGTTACAATGGGCAAGAAGTCTTTGCAAACAGCTGTTCAGAGGCGCGTGTATATTGTAGTAAAGTACAGGGAGATGTTGATAAGGAAATTTTTGGAGGATCGTCGCAGCAATTTTGTTTCTGGTACGCCCACTACATATATTGATCTTAAAATATTAGATTTGCTGTCAGACGCTCATCACATCGTGTTGGAGAAATCGATGGAGCAGCTGAGGATACATAAGCTAGAGTGGACACGACCATCTAGCTTTGATTTGTTTGGTTATGATGTACAGCGTGGTGGAATTATTTCGCGATTTCATCCTAGCGTCAAGTACTGGGTTAGGCGACTGATCTTAATTGATGGGTCTTGTACAGTGATAGAGGGCACAGATTGATGGATACACGAGTGTAGTACAACTACTTCTAGCGAGAGAATGCAGCTACCTCAGGAGGCAGTTGTGGATACACTTGCCCCGATCTGCATTTTTATTGAGCCTGTTCAGGATCTGGATTCACGACCACATTTCTCAGGGATTGTTCGAAGGAAGTGGGCTGAAATCCGTGTTGATGTTGTACACTTTTCATTTTTTGGTCATCTTCTGCCAGTTGGTACTCATAATATTTGTACAGATATAGTTGCAGTAGCACCAGTGGTAGATTTAGAAGCAAAGCGACAGTATTTTTTGGCGTTTTTAGGAGAGCGTTAGATGCAAATCTGATTTCTTCCGGCTATAGCTCTTTACGATCTGCGAATCTGAATTCTTCTAGCTCTAGTCTTCCAGTGATTCTCCTAAGCATTTCACCGCTGATGATATTCCTGAGATCTCATCTGTAAGGACTGGACCTTTTCTAACTTAATTTAATAAGTTTGGGTGGGTTCAAATTTAAAGGTACTCAAATTTTTGAACTTGTCTAAAGGACAATTCAAAAATAGTTCTGGACTGAAATGTAAGAGAACGAGAATCTCATGCGTTAAACTGGAAAACAGATCTGATGAATAAATACGCGGAATTGTATATACATTAGGAGTACAATCTCGGTTCAGATTACAACGAAACAAGAAAACAGTAATCTGCAATGTTTCAAAAATTGTATCAATAATGTTAGTACAACAAAATCTGAAGGACATAAGAATGAAACGCAAACTGTTGTCCACGATAAACAATCTCCTGTCTGGTCAGCTCCTACCATCCAGATTCCTACAAATCATTACCTTCACTCAAGGAAACTAGTGAGTCTAGGGGATCAGCAGGCAAATATGGAATAGCTAATCAAGCAATACAATCATAACAATATCTAATCTGAACTAGATTAACAATGAATAAGCTGAATACGATAAACTGTCAAATCTGAAATATATGAAAGCATAATCGCATATATCTGAAAACATTTTCTTACTCCTTAAAAAGAAGGATCTTTAAACATTAATCCGTGATTAAAAATCACCTTAGGATCTATTCTTACTTTCTGTGGATTATCTCTTAGACACCTGTACATAAGGTCAATTTTTTTGATCAAACTGTCATCTGATACCAGGGGTTGGGAACAAATCTCATCTATCGCATATAAAGGGTATACAGTTCGTCAACCATTTCTTAGTCCCTTCTGAGTTGAAAGGGGCATACTGGTTTGTCAGTCAGAGTCCTCACCCTCTCCTATGTGACCATCTGTTATCTATGTCATAATCTGTATAAACACTTTTCTTTCTTTAAACATTATGTAAAACTTTCTTTTATTTTCTCTGCCAAACACGGTTTACGGGATTTAAAACTCTATTGATGTTCGGGAAACAATTTGGGAATTCATTGGAATTCGTACGAAGCTGAAACTGGAATCAATTTCTCGAATCTGGAATACTATACTGTGCAATAGTATAGCCATAAATAAATCGTCTTATACGTTCAAATCAAAACAAACAGGATGAAGAATTAAACAAAAGTTTATGTATCTATCAAATCAGACTTGATGAGAAACAACTCTAAATCTGAATAATACGCGAACATATCTACGAAGAAGAAAGGAATCAGATTTGGACTGTTTAGTCAACTCAGATTTGGAAAAGTCAACACAACTGGATTGTGTCAATAATATGTCAATGGTCAACCGAAGTCAACTCAGATTTTAACTAGTCAACATAGCAAAATTTACCAATTCAGATTTGAATCACGAACTCATATCTCAATATAAAACAGCTTAGAAACAGAACGCTGACTCAAAATCATCTCGCTCTAGAAAATTTCAGCTTTGGCAAAATAACCAGATTTCAGACTTAACTCGGAATCAAACATGAAATTCAAAGGTTTCCTTAGTCTGAAGGAATCAAAATATGTAAGGAAATTTCTGGAAAACAAATCGAATAAGCTGCTTGTAAGCTACTTTGAAGAAATTCTTGGAAATCTCAAGAAACAACTGGACGAATATCATCAAACATTTTCTGAATAAAAATCTCAATAAACCCATACTTTTCTGCGTAAAACATAAACACAGTTTGTCTGTGTATGAAGAACAGACATAACAGTTCTTAAACCTTCAAAAACGCATACAAACATGCACACAGAACAACAATATATGCTTTCAAGAGTGTAGCAAGAAACAGAGTTTACTCGCCTTTATCTGCAACTCAATCACAGCGAGTTATCTAGCCTGAATCAATGGTCAAACCCGATCAATCCCCGTAAAAACTTTGAAAACTTTGTTCGGTTTTCTTACAGAGAGCACTACTGGGGAAAAGTATTTTGATTGAAGAGTAATGATGCATGACATGTCTAACATCCTATTATATCTATATATGAATTCAAATGCCTAATAAGGAAGTACGATTCTTCAAGATGCTAAAAAAAATTGCTTTTAAAAGTGCTACTCAATTTCAAACAAAATTAGAAGAATGCATACTGAACCATTTCATTTAAGAAGAGGAAATAAATTGGTTTGCCTGGACCGGCCGGACAGCTCCTGTATTTGTTTCTCAAATCTGAAAAATAAACTAATCGAAAGCTGATTAACAACGATATTTCAAATAAATCTCTCAATTCCTTAAACTTTCTAATTGTGGCTTTAAAATTTTCTGGGCGTTACAATTCTACCCTCCTTAAAGAAATTTCGTCCCAGAAATTTACTTACTTAAACAAATCTGTATAGCTTCTTTGCATATCATCTTCAAATTCCCATGTGGCTTCTATTTCTGAGTGGTTTCGCCACTGAATCTTTATCATGGGGATGGTTTTATTTCTTAACTTACGATTATCCCTTATAAGGATCTTCTGGAGCTTTCTTCATAAGTCAGATCTGACTCAAGTTGGATAGGCTCGTGCCTAAGCACATGCAAAGGATTCGCAATGTATTTCCCGAGAGCTGATATATGAAACACGTTGTGAACAGCTGATAACTGAGTGGATAAAGCTAGGCGATATGCTAATGTCCCAATTCTTTCCAAATCTCAAATGGTCTTATAAATCTGGGACTCAGATTTCCTTTACGTCCAAATCTCATTACACCCTTTATAGGTGCTACTTTCAGAAATACATGATCTCCTACGTCAAAATACAGATCACGACGATGGCTATCAGCATAGCTCTTTTGTCTGCTCTGTGCTGTATTCATTCGATCACGTATTCTTTTAATGACTTCTGCAGTCTGCTCTATAATATCTGGTCCGATTTATGTTCTTTCACCTACATCATTCCCATGTATCGGTGATCTACATTTCCTGCCATACAGTGCTTCGTATGGAGAAATTTCTATTGAAGCCTGATAACTAATGTTATACGTGAACTCAACTAAGGGCAATCTAGAATCCCAGCTTTCTGCAAAGTTGAGAACACACGCACGAAGCAAATCCTCCAGTATTTGAAACACTCTCTCCGATTGTCCATTTGTTTGTGGATGGAAAGCTGTACTGAAGGTTAACTTAGTCCCATGGCTTTATGCAAACTCTTCCAAAACATAGAAGTAAATCTGGGATCGCGATCTGATATTATAGAACTCGGAATTCCATGGATTTCACAATTCTTTCACATACAAATCAGCATACCTATTCAAATCATACGTTGTCCTTACAGGTAAAAAGTGTGCTGACTTGGTTAATCTATCAATGATAACCCAAATAGAGTTAAATCCATGGAGTTTCTAGGGTAAACCGACTACAAAATCCATCGCTATGTTATCCCATAATGGTATAGGGAGAGGCTTTAACATCCCAGCTGGTCTCTGATGCTCTGCTTTAACTTGCTGGCATGTTAAACACTCAAAAACAAAATTGGAGATATCTCGTTTCATACCTGGCCGACAAAACAGACGTTGTAAATCCTTATACATCTTTGTTCCTCCTGGTTGAATTGAATACGGAGTGTTATGGGCTTCATTCATAATCTCAATGCGCAAACTATCATATCGCGGTACCCATAATCTATCCTGGTATTTCACAATTCCTTCTATGGTAGTATAAAGATTTCGACGTATTTCTTCATCTTGCTTCTTCCATTTTAGTAGTTGCTCATCCCTCGTTTGACCCTCTTTAATCCGATTTTCAACGTATATTGGATGGTAAGAACAGCTAATCTAGCAGCATTCTCTTGCGTAACTATTCCCAACTCAAATCTGTTGATTTATATCGCTAATGGAATCTGAAATGAAAGTTGAGCTAATCCCACAGCTCTTCTACTTAGTGCATCAGCTACTACGTTAGCCTTCCCAGGGTGGTATTTAATTACTCAATCATAATCTTTAACCAGTTCGAGCCATCTTCTTTGCCTCATGTTAAACTCCTTCTAGGTAAAGCAATACTCAAGACTTTTGTGGTCTGTAAATATTTTGCATTTTTCTCCATAAAGATAGTGTCTCCAAATCTTTAATGTGAAAACCACTGCTGCTAATTCAAGGTCGTGCGTAGGATAATTCATTTCGTGAATCTTCAGCTGTCTAGAAGCATAAGCAATTACTTTCTTATCTTACATCAAAATAGCTCCTAATCCTATCTTCGATGCATCTGTATAAATCGTAAAATTCTCTTTTTCTGATGGAAACGTTAAAACAGGGATTCAATCAATGCCTGCTTTAATCTCTCAAAGCTGGATTGGCATCGTGGAGACTAATCATACTTAACATCATTTTTGGTTAATGACGTTAAAGGAACAACTTTCTTAGAAAACACCTCTGTAAATCGTCGATAATATCCTGCAAGACCTAAGAAACTTCGAACCTCTGCTACGTTCTTAGGTACAGGCCATTCACGAATAGCTTTTACTTTGGAGGGATCTACTTCTACTCCGTTCTTAGAAATAAAATGACTAAGAAACACAACATTTTCAATCCAGAATTCACATTTACTAAACTTAGCAAACAATTGTTTATTCCTCAAAATTTGTAATATCACTCTAAGATGGTCTGTGTGCTTTTCTCTGTTTTTAGAGTGGATAAGTATATCATCTATAAAAACAATCACAATTTTATCTAGAAAAGGTTGGAATACTCTATTAATTAAATCCATAAACACAGAAGGCGCGTTAGTTAACCCAAATGGCATCACTAAGAATTCATAATGGTCATAACGTGTTCAAAAATTTGTCTTATATATGTGTCAGGCCCGGTGCACAACACAGAGTTAACCACGCAATAAATCATAGCAGAAGCATCGAAATAGTGGCTAAAATTTTTTTCTTTGGCCTGATTTAGAAAACATAAGTTAAAAATACATTGATATCCAAAATACTGGTTTTACAATACGGAAAACCCAATACCACAACTAACAGCAATACCAACATAGAGTGACTCCCAATCAACAAACAAATGAGTCTCTCGCTCAACATAGATAAAATACAATATAACAAGAATATAACATGTATCTACTACATATAACTGGGACACACTATCCACCTTCCGGGGCATTACCAGCTGGATCAATTCCATGACCAGTAGAAAAACCATGGTATCCTGAAAACACATACAGACAAACAAGACAACCAGCCCTAGAGGGACATCGAGGTCAAACCCCAGTACGAAGAGCAACTTGCAGAGTTAAATAGCAATAGATAAAATTCGAATGCTATGCATGAGAACAAGGCTACAACCGAAGGCAAGAAGCCAAAGGATCTCAAGAAACTTCTCAACAACGGATATCCAATCAACTGGAACATAGTGGCCATGGGGTGTATGAGTATATGGGAGCTACCCACTCGTCTCAAAACACGGCACCTGATGCACAAAAAAGCACTCAACCTGCTGTTGCCCAACGCATGAGATCTGGGACCCACTCCGCTCATAGTGGCTAACAGATCCCAGCAGGGAGATGAGGGTGATGGGAGTTACCCGCTCATCCTCCAAACAAGCATCTGGTACACACATATCAATACAACAGGGCACGGCTAAACAAGATCTGAGCTCAACATGAATAATGCGTGTATTCAATGTCATAGCTTGAAATAAACAACAGCAAAAGCAAGAAATAACAGCACAGAAGCATACACAACAGCACACATAATATCCATGCCAATTCCCATGCTGTAAAACAAGCTCACATCCGTACCTTAGTTCTGAGCTACAATTACCACAAAAGCGGTCCCAAGCAACCAGATCTAAAACCTGCTAAGTAAAATAACAACGCTAACTCAGGGATGCAAAGCTCAGAGCTACGAACTCAACCAGCTCTGCCCTACCCTTCTAGCTCAACAAACAGCTCTAATCGAAGCGCAAGGTAGGAACTAACACTTACCCAACAAGCTACCTGAACAGAAGAAGCAAATCTGCACAAATGCTAACAGACTACACAAGGAAGCTTCCTTTGTGATCTTCTTCCAGCTAATCCCAAGCCTTTGAAAAAGGTATAGAATGAAGCGCCGGAGCAAGAGGAGTCCAGCGCTACCACTCTTTCTTCCGTCAGAGCTGTCTATCGCCGACACTCGAAGGAAATAAGCTTCAGTGAACAGTAGCTAGGGTATCGTGATAGGGTAAGGTTACGAGAAATATTCTAAGTTTCTAGAAACAATAGCAAGACTACAGTCAAAGTCTTCTATATATACCACTTAAGTTTCCCAAATCTGATGAACAGTAACCACCGACATCTTTGTCTCACAGCTGATACCCACTCAGATCTGAATAACTTTCCAGATCTGGGTCTTAAGCTGACACAGCGCGCTACTACCAAATGACGTCGCAACACAAGTCAATCAACTAATACACGCGTCTCTCAAGAAAGCGTCGCACTGAAGTCCACTGTTCCTACTGGATACGTCCTGTGAGACCTGAAAATGTGTTAAAGATTAATTTGTTGGATTAATCGGTCTTTTTGGGATTTGTGATGATTCAGAATTCTATTTGAAGGTTTCGTTTGCATTTTCGGGGTAGATTTCACATTTAGAGCAATTCTGGTAGTTTTCGTATTTTTGAGTTTTTGGAGGAGAAATCTGTTTTGTGAGAACCTGTTCGGTATGGTGATATCTGTTCGTAGCGAGTTCCTGTAGCGGATACAAAACACCATCGTTTGTATCAGTGGACGCGACGTCGTATTGGTTTAGCGCTAGCGATCTCTGTTGCGAGCGTTTAGTTCATCATATATGATGAAGTAGGTTGCACGACGTCGTATTGGCTTTGTATGGATCTGTTGTAGCATAGAGTTTTGATCAGATTTGCTGATGTGTGCGGAGCAACGTCGTTTTGGTTAGCGCTTGTTGTGTTGCGTTGCGGTTGCTGGCGTGAGCTTCGCACTGTTGAAGAAGCTGTTAGGTATCAGCTACGTACTGTTCCCATTGTTGTCGGTAGCTGCGATTTTTTATGTTAGTGGCGTTGGAATCTATTTGTGTCGGTGGATTTTAAAATAGATTTCTCGCGTGTCTATAAGCAGAAAGGCTTGGTCTTTGTTCCATTTTAATCAGATTCCATACTTAGCGAAAATTCTCCAGACTTTTATCCTTTGTTCGTGAACCCTAGAACACTGTTCACTGTAAGTTTCTCCGACGAATTACCGTCGTTTCCCACCACCATTTTGCACGTTTGAGGTAGCGTTGGACTCCTTTCGGGAATCTATTTTGATTGATACCTCGTTGGGAGGCTATAGTTGGCTGGAGCAGAAGCACGAAGTTGCTGTTTCGTTTGTGTGTTTTGTAGTTTAGGTATAACTTCGTTTAATTCGATGAGATCTTGTTCCTAGCCTTGATTTAAGCTTCCTGATAAGTTGTATTGGTTGGATGGGTTGCTGGTTGAGCTATTGCTCCCAACAGTGTTAGCCGTGAGTTCTGTGTCTGCGTCCCGTGAGATTTATGCTTTGTACGTTGTGTGTTTAGCAGGTTTTAACCAGATCTCTCGAGTCCCTTGTTGTGGTAATCGTTGCACAGAATTAAGGTACGGGTTGAGCTTGTTACAGCTTGAGATTTGGCATGGGTAAATGCAGTGATGGCTGATTGTTGTTTCGTGTATTGCTGCCAGTGTTACTTCCTGATGTTATGTGCATTCACACATTATATCACTTGCATTTCAGATCTCAGCCGTATTGTGCATTGTGTTGTTGTCTCGTATCTTGTTGTATTGCGCTGTTGTTCTTACCAGGATGCGAGGGCGAGCCGCGATACCGCACTCTCATCTCCCTGCTGGTATCTGTTAGCCCTCATGCGCCGAGTGGTTAATTACCAAAGTTCATGAGTTGTGAAACGGCAGGTTGAGCTGTTTGATGCATCTTGTATTCGGGTGTGGTGTCAAGGCGAGTGTCTCATTACCACACTTTGAACACACCCCGTGGCCACCGTTTGTTGCAGATTCTATGGAACTATGTTTGAGTTCCTTGGATCCCTTTTCGATTGTAGCCTTCAGCTGTTATCCGTTGTCTCATGCATAGCATCTGCATTTTATCTTATGTTTTTCTTTAGCTGTTTCAGTTGCTCTCCGTCTGGGGTTTGACCCCATGTCCCTCTGGGGCTTGGTTTGTTTTCCTTGCCTGTTGTGTTGTTCAGGTTATCCAGCTGGTCGTGGAGCTAACCCGACTGGAGGTGCCCCAGGTGGTGGTTAGAGTGTCCCAGTAGCGTATAGCATATATATTTATGTATCGGTACTGTTAGTCAGGGGATGTGTGAGACCCGAAATTTAATAGAGGTTAATTGGCGGAATTAATCGAAATTTTAAGGAATTCAGATTTCTGTGTGAGAAATCTGGTGGTTCAGCTTTCTTTTGGAAGGCTTCTTTTGCAGTTTTGGGTCTGATTTCATATTTGGAACAATTCTGGAAAGTTTGTAGATTTTTGGTGAGATCCGTTCAGATTCGTGAAGAGATCTGAGTTCGTGAGGAGAGATCTGAGGTCGCTGGACGTTCGTTGGTTGCCGAGTATTTTGTAGCGCGAGGAAAGTAAAAACGTCATAGTTTTGGTGACGATCAGACGTCTAGTTGTAGGAGAGATCTGATGGCGCTGAAGTATAGAGAAGTCTGCTATCAGCTTTGTAGTGAGATCTGTTACGCGTGTATTGAGAAGTCTGCTATCAGCTTTGTAGTGTGAGGCTAACGTCGTCGTTTGGTTTGGCGCGCGGGTGCTTAGCGTAGTGGGTGAACGTTGGGAGATCTGCTCACGCGAGAGAGATCTGTTAAGTATGGCGCAAGATCGAAGCAACCTCGTTTGGTGTTTAGCGCTAGAGATGTGTTGGAGCACTTAGGGCAGATCCGATGACGTGTCCCGATGTCTCAGCGACGCCGTTTAGTAAATAAGTGCTGTATAGCGCTGGTCTTCAGATTTCTCCAGCAGTCAGCGATAGTGTCCAGGTTTCTCTAGTGGGTTCTGCGACGTCGTTTTAGTGTTTGTGTTCGTAGGCGTTGAGAAATCTGTTAGCGGGGCGAGGATTCTTGGACAGATGTCAACGTTTTGCGTTGACCGGTTTGGCTAAGCATTTTTAGCACTTGTTGCGGGTCCAGAGATCTCTTTCGCCGATGCGTTGTCGTTTTGCGGTTTAGGATGTTTCGCTAGTGAGGGATCTGATTCCTAGCGTAAATCCAGATGTCAACGCTAGTCAAATTTTCCTGTAGTGATCGCTGTTGCGTGCGTTTAGCGTGTCTCAGATGTCTCTAGCGGTAGCGTTCGGATGTCTCGAGCGTGTTGTATTCCAGATGTCTCCAGCCGTTAGATTTTTGTCTTCAGACTTCTCAAGGGTGTTGTGCGACGTCGTTTTGGGGATTTGAGCGCTGTTTAGCGCGAGCGAGCGATTGCTTGTGGGAGTTGATTATGCAATGCTTTGTAGGCTTCAGAATTAAGCAGAGTTCTTGTGTTTATATAAGAAGCAGGACTTGGTCATCGTTTCATAAAAATAATCAGACTCCATACTTAGAAAAATACCTCCCGACTTTCTTTCATCGTCGTGAACCCTAGAGCATTGTTCACGGTTATTTTCATCCGCCGATTGCCGCCGTTTCCCGTCTCCGTTTTGGACAAGGTCGATGGCGCTGCACTCCTAGGGAGTTTCTCTTTCGATTAATACCAGCTAGAAGATTTGAATTTGCCTTGGAGTGAGATCGCAAAGCAACAGCAGTAGCTCCCTTGTTCATGTGTTTGCTGTATGCAGGTTCGTGAGTCTTTGCGACTCCATTTGATAGTTCTCCAGGTCTGGGTGAGCTTCAGGGTACGTGATTCTTGCCTTTTCTAAGCGTAGTTCATGTTGTTGAGCTTCGATATAGTGTTAGGACCAGGTTTCAGCTCTTGGCCGTATGTTGTAGTGTTTAGAAACTCAGTTGTTGAACTGATTTACCAGGTGCCTTATCAGATTCGAGCTTCCGGGCACATTCGTGGAATTTTGTAGGAGCCGTGAGGGATCTGAGTTGAGCGGGTCGCTGGTACCATTCGCTAGAGGAATCTGTTGGAGGTATTTTGTCGTGTGAGGTACGAATTGAGCTTGTAATTCAGCTTTGAGATAGGCATGGGAGTGTGTTATGTGTGTATTGTACAGCTGAGCCTAGTATTTGTGTTGAGGCAGAGTTGTGTATATTCTGCATGTCAATTGGCTGAATTGTTGTGCTTATTGCTTGTTGTAGCTGAGCTGGTTGTATCTTGCATGGTGGTATTCTTGTTGTGCGGCCATATATGCGTATTTTAGTATGCTGTTGTATGTAGTTATTGGCATTGCAAGCATGAATTTCATGTTGAGCATTGTAATGCATCTGCATAGTATATTGGGCCCTTGATTCCTTTGACAGCCCTGCCATACATGTTGCTCTGTTGGAGCTCTTCTCTCGTGGTGCGGTGCGGTGTTGCATAACCACGATTGACTGCATCTGGAGGGTGAGGTGAGCCGTTCTCATAGCCCTCAGTTGCAGTGACCTGGATAGAGGTTGGCGGATGGTTGTGTTTCCACTAGCTATTCCGTGCAACCCGGCGGATGCCGCCCACGCGTGTGTTGACGATGAGCCACTCTATTTTCCACTGGGTGCGATCGGGTCGCTTCCGAAACTCGGTGATGTGTCACAGTTGTTGTTTCCTATTCGTTTGGCTTTCCGGTTGCTACCGATGTTCTTTGTACCGCTCATGCATTTGCACGACATGATACATTGCATGTTGTATCTGATTGCTGTTTATGTTGCTCACCCGGCGGATGCCGCCCACGCGTGTGTTGACGATGAGCCACTCTATTTTCCACTGGGTGCGATCGGGTCGCTTCCGAAACTCGGTGATGTGTCACAGTTGTTGTTTCCTATTCGTTTGGCTTTCCGGTTGCTACCGATGTTCTTTGTACCGCTCATGCATTTGCACGACATGATACATTGCATGTTGTATCTGATTGCTGTTTATGTTGCTCTTCGTACTGGGTTTGACCCTGATGTCCCTCTGGGGCTGGTTGTTTTGTTTGTCTGCTTGTTGTTCAGGTCTCCCAGGTTATGCCGCTGGTCTTGGTGTTGATCCAGCTGGAGGTGCCCCAGGTGGTGTGTAGAGTGTCCCAGTTATCGTATAGCATATATGTTTCAGTTCTATTAGCCGGGGAGTGTCCTGTGCTTTGTGTTTTCTGTTGTATTAGCTGGCTGGTACTTGTTAAATGCTATACTGTATTATTATGGCTTTTAGCCTTACATGTTTTATGAACTGGAAATTTTGATGTATTGTGGTATTTTCAAATTATGTTTTCTTCGTCAGGCCAAAAGCGAAAAAATTTATCCACTTTTTAAAGTGCTTCCGCTATGTTTTACATGATTTTAACTCTGTATTATGCACGAGGCCCGACATTTTTGGTATCAGAGCTTAAACTGGGATACGCTCGATTTCCTTGATCACATGTGAGTCTAGGCACAATAGTTATTCTTTTGCTTGTGCTTGATTACTTGAATTACTTTCTTGTGTGCTTACCTTTGAGTGTCTTGTAGAGATGCCGCCTAAGAGGAGAGGTAGAGCTAGTAGGCAAGTGGTGGTCAATTCAGGGACTCCGGTTAGTGCTGATAGAGAGGATGCCCCTCAACTGAGTGTTCCTTTGGGATATAGTGAGAGTCAGTCTTCAGCCTTTCACTCTCTTGCTAGTGCTGTTAATAGAGCGGTTGACTTGATGGAAAGCCTTGTAGTTGGACAGACTCGAGTTCAGAAGTCAACAGGACAAAGCGTGGATCACGTTCCATCTGGAACGTCGTCTCCCAGCCTTCTGTGGCACCGCTGTCTTTGATTCGTCCGAGGTTTAGACCTAGAGGAAGGCAATTTAAGAGATCCAGTTCGAGTTCTTTGAGTTCTGGTGGTTCCAGTGGAGTGAGGCCGACTGCGTCATTCTGTGGTCAGTGTGGAGGTAAGCATCGACCTTCTCAATGCGTTGGAGTGCGAGGCGCTTGCAACAATTGTGGTCAAGTTGGGAATTTTGCTAGAGTGTGTCCTACTTTGGGACAACGGGATTTGACCAGTAGTTCTTCGAGGTGATCGTATCGTCCTTTTCTGTCACAGCGATCAGGACTTCAACCAACTCAGGTGGATGCAACAACTGAGGAGCGAGATGATGTCTTGACCGACGGAGGTTGTGAAGGTAGTTGTACTTTACTTGTTAACTCCGTGTGAGTCTAGTTTGACGCGTAGACATCGCACTAGTTTATGATTGTACTTGTTTGTTTTGGTAGTGAGCGAGGGTTGTTTCCGCCCCATCTTGTTTTTGTGATGCCGTGTCCTTGTTACTCCTGCCGGTGTAGAAGTTGTCGTTCAGCGAGTGATGTTGAGTTAGGTTAGCGAGTCTGGTAGAGAAGTTGTTTGTTTTGGGGGTGTTTAGATTCCATTTGTCGAGAGGTTAACTGTTATTTGTTTATGAGGCGATGTCCGATCTACAGTTTGGGCTAGGTTACCTCCTTTGTTTGAGGATTTCTTCCTTCATGTGTTTCAGTTGAGTTTCTCCTGATTTCCTTGTAATATTTAGTACTGTGCGTATTCTCTTTGATTCCTTTTGTTCGGACAGCAGAATTGAGGTATTTTGAACTCCATTGGCTTTCTGCTGGTTGTGTCCCCAGTTGTGGAGTTGATTCGCGAGCCCCATGTTTTCCAGCTGTTGAGTGCACCTGAGAGCTTTGGGCCGCCGGCTGTTGAGTTGTTGCGGTGGGCTTCGTTTCTCCAGCTGAGGATTATCTCTGTTATTATATCTCCAGCTGTTGAGCTGTGTCTCTTGCGTCTCTAGCTGTTGAGTTTTCTTAGTGAGTTCCATTGACCCTATGCGATTGTTGCTTTGAACTCAGTTGGTCCTTATTGTTGTAGTCTCAGGCGTTTGAGATGTTTTGCGAGTTGCGTGCATCAACTATTGAACTCCAATTCGCATAACCATGTCTTGTTTTATCCTGTACAGTTCAGCTGTTGTAGCCGTGCTTTGTTGTTGCCATTTGTTCCTTACCAGGATGCGAGGGCGAGCGGCGATACCGCACTCTCATCTCCCTGCTGGATTTGTTAGCCCCTATGCGTCGAGTGGCTAACTACCACAGTTCATGGGTTGGGTAACGGCAGGTCGAGCAGTTTTGATGCATCTGGTAATCCGTTGTGGTGTAAAGCTGAGTGGGTGATTCTCATAAGCTTGTATACGCACCGTGGCTACATATGTTTGTTGATATTTGCTTTCGATTGTTGATCAGCCTTGAGTTATTGAGCTCCTGTGGACTCCCTGTTTCTGTTGTAGTCCCTTCCATTGCATTTTGCGAGGCATAGGTGATTTCCGATTAGTGGAGACCTTGCTAGATGAGATGCCCCACCTTTGTCGTGGTGCTGGAGGTTGTTCTGGTTACCTTGGAGTTCTGGCGTGCATTTTAAGGTGGAGAGCGATTAGCGAGTTCTGTCTTCACTCAGTTCGGCTTGTTTGCGTGATATTGCTTTTAGATGGAGCTAGTTAAATATTTCAGATGTGAGTTTAGCGTCTGCCTGCGCGAGAGAAGCTCGCTACTGATGATTTGTTGGAAGGCCCATCCAGCAATGCTAGTAGCGGTGGGTATCTCAAGATGCTTTCGAGCATTTGGTAGTCTTGTAGAACTTCCTTGTTGATTCCGAGTGCCAGTTTAGCGCGGGCAGTAAAAGCATAATTGCCGGATTGTTTATATCAGCCCATTTGTCCTTGTGTTAAGGCTTATCCTAGGAGATTGGCAAAAGGATTTTGTGGCGATTCTGCAGCAAGATCGCGTAATATTCTGGCATCTGTAGTGGCTGATAGGTACTTTAAGCTTTTTATTCCAGAGTTGGAAGAGTCTTTGGATGTATTGGGTCTTCACGAACTGTGAGTTTATTGTTTTTCCCTGATCAGATGCTTAATTTGAGAGACCATACCAAGGATTGGTAGAGTTTTTGGTGTGTCATTGTTGCAAAGAGAGGTTTGGTATAACCTTCTATGAGATTTTGTACTGCGGGAAGTACAAATCTTACTTAGCGACTAGAAGAAATGTGAAGGACTTAGTGGTTTTCATCAGAGGTTGAGCAATAAGTGGTTAACCAAAGAGATCTGATTCCTTTGAGAACGGTGGGTGAGCGTAACCTGTAACCAGATTGTGCTTGTTAAGTTTGGACTTTTGAACCTCTGCCTGTGAACCCTGTGTTTCTTGCGAAATTCTCATTCTTAGATCTTGTAGGATTTGAGATTTAAGGGTAAGTCCGCTCTTAGATTCATCAGGTTGTTTGAATGTTTTGGGGTAAATTGGATCTTTAGTGTGCGATTTGCGAGTACCGGCTGTGTTGTTATGGACACATAGTGTGTTTTATGTGTTCAAGACGAGGAAATTTTGAATCAGATCCTTCTTTTGTGTTGAATACTGATGGAATGAGCAGGATTGGACCCTAAATTTGACTATTTGTGTTGCAAGAACTTTAGATGGAAGGGAGAAACAGTGTTAACTTGTTACCTTATCTGGGTTGCCACGTAGTGGGAATGGTCCCGTAAGAAGAAGGAATATTTGAGAGACAGAATCCGAGATGAGTGGAGCGTGTCCTCATCTATGTTGGAACAACCTTTCATCCTTGTGTTTTGTTTCCTTCAGATTCGAGTTTTGTTCCTACCCAGTGGGTAACTGGTTGTCTTTTTGTCGAACCCTCCTAGAGAGTGCGTGTTGTGATTTGGCCTTTGATTTTTCAGCTGTTTTAGGCATAGTAGTGTAGTTGTAATGAGCTCCTCGTTATGTTTGATCTTTTGGAGATGGTAGCAAAGTTTGTTTCTGTTTTAAGCTGGCGGTGCCATCATAAATTCTTCTCTTTGCACGGCGTGTTTAAGTTGATGAAGTGAACCAAAATCTTCGTATATGCTACAAGTGTTGAGTCAGATTTCTGTAGTTAATTGCTCGTTGCTGTTTCTCAGCAGTTGATTACTGATTGTGGTGTTTTCCGTTATCTTGAACTCTCGTTTAGTAGTCGCCTGGTTGAGAGTTGGAATGCTTTTGATTATTCTGCGTGTAGCTGAACTTTCCAGCATTAGTGTTGTTGAGGAGGTTTTGTTTCATTCCGGAGTTGTTCGATTTCGAGACGAAATATTTTAAGGTGGAGAGAGATGTGAGACCCGAAATTTAATAGAGGTTAATTGGTGGAATTAATTGAAATTTTAGGGAATTCAGATTTTTGTGTGAGAAATCTGGTGGTTCAGCTTTCGTTTGGAAAGCTTCGTTTGCAGTTTTGGGTCTGATTTCATATTTGGAACAATTCTGGAAAGTTTGTAGATTTTCGGTGAGATCCGTTCAGATTCATGAAGAAATCTGAGTTCGTGAGGAGGGATCTGAGGTCGCTGGACATTCGTTGGTTGCCGAGTATTTTTTAGCGCGAGGAAAGTAAAACGTCATCATTTTGGTGACGATCAGATGTCTAGTTGTGAGATCTGATGGCGCTGAAGTATAGAGTTATGCTCGCGTGGTTTTGTATTAGGTGAAAAACGCCGCCGTTTAGCATTAGAGAGAGAGATCTGTTCACGCGAGTTGTAGTGAGATCTGTTATCGCGTGTATTGAGAAGTCTGCTATCAGCTTTTTAGTGTGAGGCTAACGTCGTCGTTTGGTTTGGCGCGCGGATGCTTAGCGTAGCGGGTGAACGTTGAGAGATCTGCTCACGCGAGATAGATCTGTTAAGTATGGCGCGAGATCGAAGCGACATCATTTGGGGTTTAGCGCTAGAGATCTGTTGGAGCACTTCAGGCAGATCTGATGACGTGTCCCGATGTCTCATCGACACCGTTTAGTAAATAAGCGCTGTGTAGCGTTGGTCTTCAGATTTCTCCAGCGGTCAGCGATAGTGTCCAGGTTTCTCTAGTGGGTTCTGCGACGTCGTTTTAGTTTTTGTGTTCGTAGGCGTTGAGAAATCTGTTAGCGGGGCGAGGATTCTTGGACAGATGTCAACGTTTTGCGTTGACCGATTTGGCTAAGCATTGTTAGCACTTGTTGCGGGTCCAGAGATCTGTTTCGCCGATGCGTTCTCGTTTTGCGGTTTAGGATGTTTCGCTAGTGAGGGATCTGATTCCTATCGTAAATCCAGATGTCAACGCTGGTCAACATTTCCTGTAGCGATCGCTGTTGCGTGCGTTTAGCGTGTCTCAGATGTCTATAGAGGTAGCGTTCGGATGTCTCGAGCGTGTTGTATTCCACATGTCTCCAGCCGTTAGCGTTTTTTCTTCAGACTTCTCAAGGGTGTTGTGCGACGTCGTTTTGGGGATTTGAGCGCTGTTTAGCGCGAGCGAGCGATTGCTTGTGGGAGCTGATTATGCGATGCTTTGTAGGCTTCAGAATTAAGCAGATTTCTTGTGTTTATATAAGAAGCAAGATTTGGTTTTCGTTTCATAAAAAAAATCAGACTCCATACTTAGCAAAATATCCTCCCGACTTTCTTTCATCGTCGCGAACCCTAGAGCACTGTTCACCGTTATTTTCATACGCCGATTGCCTCCGTTTCCCGTCTCCGTTTTGGACAAGGTCGGTGGCGCTGCACTCCTAGGGAGTTTCTGTTTCGATTCATACCATCTAGAAGATTTGAATTGGCCTTGGAGTGAGATCGCGAAGCAGCAGCAGTAGCTCCCTTGTTCGTGTGTTTGCTGTGTGCAGGTTCGTTCGTGATTCTTGCCTTTTCTAAGCATCAGCAGTAGCTCCCTTGTTCGTGCGACTCCATTTGATAGTTCTCCAGGTCTGGGTAAGCTTCAGGGTACGTGATTCTTGCCTTTTCTAAGCATAGTTCATGCTGTTGAGTTTCGATATAGTGTTAGGACCAGGTTTCAGCTCTTGGCCGTATGTTGTAGTGTTTATAAACTCAGTTGTTGAACTGATTTACCAGGTGCCTTATCAGATTTGAGCTTCCGGGCACATTCGTGGAATTTTGTAGTAGCCGTGAGGGATCTGAGTTGAGCGGGTCGCTGGTACCGTTCTCTAGAGGAATCTGTTGGAGGTATTTTGTCGTGTGAGGTACGAATTGAGCTTTTAATTCAGCTTTGAGATAGGCATGGGAAAGTGTTATGTGTGTATTGTACAGCTGCGCCTAGTATTTGTGTTGAGGCAGAGTTGTGTGTATTCTGCATGTCTATTGGCTGAATTGTTGTGTTTATTGCTTGTTGTAGCTGAAATGGTTGTATCTTGCATGGTGGTATTCTTGTTGTGCTGCCATATATGCGTATTTCAGTATGCTGTTGTATGTAGTTATTGGCATTGCAAGAATCCATTTCATGTTGAGCATTGTAATGCATCTGCATAGCATATTGGGCCCTTGATTCCTTTGACAGCCCTGCTATACATGTTGCTATGTTGGAGCTCTTCTCTCGTGGTGCGGTGCGGTGTTGCATAACCACGATTGAGTGCATCTGGAGGGTGCGGTGAGCTGTTATCATAGCCCTCAGTTTCAGTGACCTGGATAGAGGTTGGCGGGTGGTTGTGTTTCCACTAGCTATTCCGTGCAACCCGGTGGGTGGCGCCCGCGCATGTGTTGACGATGAGCCACTCTATTTTCCACTGGGTGCGATCGGGTCGCTTCCGAAACTCGGTGATGTGTCACAGTTGTTGTTTCCTATTCGTTTGGCTTTCCGGTTGCTACCGATGTTCTCTGTACCGCTCATGCATTTGCTCGACATGATACATTGCATGCTGTATCTGATTGCTGTTTTATGTTTCTCTTCGTACTGGGGTTTGACCCCGATGTCCCTCTGGGACTGGTTGTTTTTTTGTCTGCTTGTTGTTCAGGTCTCCCAGGTTATTCCGCTGGTCTTGGTGTTGATCCAGCTGGAGGTACCCAGGTGGTGTGTAGAGTGTCCCAGTTAGCGTATAGCATATATGCATCAGTTCTATTAGCCTGGGAGTGTCCTGTGCTTTGTGTTTTTTGTTGTATTAGCTCGCTGGTACTTGTTAAATGCTATACTGTCGTATTATGGTTTTTATCCTTACATGTTTTATGAACTGGGATATTTTGATGTATTGTGGTATTTTAAAATTATGTTTTTCGTCAGGCCAAAAGCGAAAAATTTTAGCCACTTTTTAAAGTGCTTCGCTATGTTTTATGTGATTTTAACTCTATATTGTGCACGAGGCCTGACAGGATGCCTGTTATTTTGTTGTACTTGTTACCAGGTGTTTGATACATGTTTATGTTGTACTGCTTGTCGTGGGCTTGTAGCCTTTGTTGGTTGATTTTGTAAACTGGGATTACTTTTTGTATTTTCGTATTTTAAATTATATTGTTTTAAACTGTCAGGCCAAAAGAAATTTTACCCGTTTTTTAGTAGCTTCCGCTTGTGTTGTGTGGTTTTACCCTGTTGTGAGCACGAGGCCTGACACGTCCGCCCGCTAACACCAAATCTGCTATCGCTAAACGGCGTCGCATCGCTACTCAGATCTGAAAGACCAGATCTCACACAAGCGTTGATCGGTCAAAGCTAAAATCCCTGGACCGCTCCGGTCTACCCCAAACCACGAGCCGGGACTACGAATTTGACCTGTCCACGTATCACTACAACAAGCTAATCCACATCTGGTTTCTTCCAAAACGATGTCGCTTCGCTACTCGCTGACAAAATTCACTAGCGTGCCCAGACTAACGCGCGACTAAAAGATTTCACCACCAAATCTGAATGCGATCATCCAGCACTGACCAGCACTCAAATCTAATCATTTCCCCGTAGAATACTCCAACAATCCAGAGCTGTTTCCGATACTTATACGGACCCGATTTCTTCACCAAGCATACCAGCTCAAAGCTGGATCATCCCAGATCTGTTCACGCCAAATCTGGTCGATGCTAAACCCGATTAGTTAACTCAATTAATCTCATAAACTTTCAGGTCTCACATTCCTCCCCCAATGAAAATAAGATTTCGTCCTCGAAATCAAATAACAACTCCAGATCTGAGCAGAAACTCAACAAGTAACCAACACAGGGAAAATCTTGCTAAGCACAAACAAACAACAACTAACTATTAAACAACATACTGCTACTAACCAAGAGTTCAAGATAACTGGAACAAACAACAACAAACAAACTAGCTACTTGTGCCAAATGCAGCATCTACTCAAACAGATGAGGCCACTCACGTTGCATTTTCTCTTCCAACTCCCATGTAACTTCTTCTCTACCATGTTTGCTCCACTAGACCATCACCAAGGGAATGTTCTTGTTCCTTATGTCAGGCCTCGTGCTCAATCAGAGTAAAATCACATAAAACACAGTAGCGGAAGCATTAAAATAGTGGTTAATTTTTCGCTTTTGGCCTGACTTAGAAATAATTTAAAATAAAATGTTATTCAAAATATAAGTTTTACAACGCTGAAAACCGATACAATATCAAACAACGATACAACACAGCGTGACTCTCAATCAACAAAGAGATGAGTCTCTCGCTGAACATAGATACAATACAATATAACAAAGACATCATATGTATCTACTACATATAACTGGGACACTTTATCCACCTCCCGAGGCATTACCAGCTGGATCAACTCCACAACCAACGGAGAAAAAATGATATCCTGAAAACACATGTAGGCAAACAAAACAACCAGCCTCAGAGGGACACAGGGTCAAACCCCAGTACGGAGAGCAACTGAAAAACAGCAGTTAAATAGAAATAGATAAAATGCAAATGCTATGCATGAGAACAAGACTACAACCGAAGTCAGGGAGCCAAACGATCTCAAGAACTGCTCAACAACCGATATCCAATCAACTGGAAGATAGTGGCCACGGTGTGTGAGTATATGGGAGCTACCCACTCGTCTCAGCACACGGTACCAGATGCAGAGGGAGCCAAACGATCTCAAGAACTGCTCAACACGACATTCCAATCAACTGGAAGATAGTGGCCACGGGTGTGTGAGTATATGGGAGCTACCCACTCGTCTCAGCACACGGTACCAGATGCAGAACACAGCTCAACCTACTGTTGCCCAACTCATGAGATGTGGGAGCTACCAACTCCGCTCATAGTGGCTAATAGATCCCAGCAGGGAGATGAGGGTGATGGGAGTTACCCACTCGGACTCTAAAACAGGAATCCTGGTACACACAGATCAATACAACAAGGCAAGGCTAGCAAGAACTGAATCTAACAAGAATAATGCGTGTATGCAAATGCAACATAATGCAATAGTCAACGAAAAAGCATACACTGCACAACAGATCAGCAAGCAGACACATATATCCATGCCAAATCCAATGCTGTAAAACAAGCTCACATCCGTAACTCAGTTCTGAGCTACAATTACCACAAACAAAGTCCCGAGCAACCAGATCTGAAACCTGCTAAGCCAAATATAAACAATAACTCAGGGATGCAAGCTCAAAGCTACGAACTGGGAGCTACAACCTCAACCATCTCTGTCCTACTGCTCTATCTCAACCAACAGATCTAAACAAACCACAAAGTAGGAACTACACTTACCCAACGAGCTACCTGAACGACGGAAGAAAATCTGCACTTATGCTAACAGACTACACAGAGAAGCTTCCTTTGTGATTCTCTTCCAGCTAACCCAAAGCCTGCGAAAGAGGTATGAGAAGAATCGCCTTAACAAGAGGAGTCCAGCGCTACCACTCTTGCATCCGTCGGAGCTGTCTACCGCCGGCAATCAAAGTAAGTAAGATACGGTGAATAGTAGATAGGGTATCGCGACAGGGTAAGATTACGAGAATATTTCTAAGTGTCGGAAAGAGATAATGGCAATGAAGGGTCAAAGTTCTCCTTAAATAAGTCAAATCTGCCCGAATCTGAAGAGCACTAACCACCCACAAAAATCGAGGTTCAAGTCTGAAATCAGCTCAGATCTGAGTAACACTCCAGATCTGGACTCTGTGTCAAAAACGACGTTGCACAGAAGGTCAAATAGATCTCGCTACGTTGACCAAAGTTCGCTTCCCCAACAGATATTTGCCATCCACAAATCCTCAAATCTGAATCGCTAAACGGAGTCGCATCGCATTCATAGTGACGTCGTCCAAAACGACATCGCATTGGAACCAGATCTAAATGACCAGATCTCACACACTCAACCTAGCCAGATCTGAAAACCATTAACCGCACCGGTCTACCCCAAAACCACGAACCGGACCGGTCAACGCGTCAAAGCCAACTAAAGCAACTCATATCTGGTTTCTGTCATACAAGGACGTATCGCTATTCACGCGTAAAACCAACTAGTGTACCCAGAACAGCGCATGACTATAGGATCTCACCTACGATACTCAAATCTGTTCATTTCCCATGGAAATTATCCAACATTCCATAGCTGTTTCTGAAGCGAATACGGACCCGATTACTTCACCAATGATACCAGCTCAAAGCTGGTTCATTCCAGATCAGTTCAAATCAAATCTGGTCTATGCTAAACGCGATTAATTAACTCAATTAATCCAATAAACTTTTGGGTCTCACACCTTAGCTACTTCTCCTTTCTGTCCAAGTGTTAGAGTAGATGCCCAACTAGCCAACTTGTGGAGTGTGGGTTTTATTGACTCTTGTACAAACGATCTTTATATATGATATTCGCATTCTTTTATATGGCATTCTTTACTTTCATTATGTGTGTAATGATTTACAATTGTGTTGAGTAAAGACCTAGATTACACTAAAGCGTATGTTAGATGAGATAGTGGGTATGACGGCTATCATGAAACACATCTAATAGTCGCTGTGTATTCTGAACATGTTCCTAGTCGATTGGGCCGTCAAAATGAGGATAAGGCCGCCCGAGTTCGAGACTAGTATCTGCGATGCGAAGTACCATGTTTTATTGGTAGGGAACATTGTGATGTTCTGAGCATGCAGATAGATAGTGACCCGGTGATCTATCGAACTACCCTCCTTCGGACTTTCCAAGTGGTTACCATTTGTCGAGTGGAAAAGTCCGAGGTCTTGGTTGTACTGATTAGTCCTCACGACTCGAAACGTCATTGAGACTCTACATGATAGGCGTCTCACTTTGACCCGTTTGCCGACTCACTTGGGGTCACCAGGCGTCGGGATTGGGTGAGACCCCGATGCATGTAGGAGTCGATGCATCGTTGTCGAGGATTCACCGCTCGCAGACATGCGTGGATATCCTATGCTATCTGAGGGGATAATAGTGTGCAAATATCTGGCCAGAGTACAACAAGTGTTTTAGGTAAATATGTTTGCCTAGTTACACTCGCGATGTCACTATTCGATCTCCAAGATGTATGCATAGCTATCGGATCTCTAGCGACTCTCGATTTACCAATGGTCGTTGATCTGATCGGGATATATGGATTGAAAGGACCGTACAGTACGCTAACCACGACCGACTGGTTCTTGCAGGCACTATCAGTGATACCTAGGGGATCATGGGGCGATGTTGCTAGACGCTTTACCATGATCCGTTGGGTAGGTCCGGAATTATGATTCCGGAGCCACAATGGTTGTGGGCCCACGGCTAGCTGTATCCCTGAACCATTGAGGGTCACACAAGTACTGGATTCGAAACTCCCACATGGATACTCAGCTCAATGTGTTGAGCACGAGAAGAGGATTTCGGGAAGTGCGACTTCCTAAAAGTCAACAGGGGTCAAACCGGGATTTGACTACGTTGAGGGGCAAAACGGTCATTTTGATATTTAGGGTTTGATGATCTGAAAAATTGTTTTTCACATCATAACATTCAGTTTTGGAAACTGAGTCGATCGGTCCGATCTGATCGGCGATCGGAGTTGCGATGAAGTCACAGCGATAGATATCGTCATTTGGACCCGGGCCCGTTGGACCGGCCCAAGTCCAACTTGAAGTCTATTTAATTAAGACTAAGTGACTTATTCAAACAACATCATCATAACCCTAGCACTAGCCGCCACCCTCCCTCTCCTCTCTCGACCACGCCGCCGCCGCCGCCGCCCAACTTCGCCGGAATTTCGTTCCGGCCTAGTTTTTCGTGGAGAATCCGATCGTGCTGATCTCGTCAGGACTTCTAGTGCAGTCTGACGAAGGAGTATCGAATCTGGTCGTGGACCGGATTGACGTAACTACCGCAATCAACCGAGAAGCGCCGGGTTCTTGAAACACCGGTTGGAGCCAGGCACAAGTGCCAGCGAGGTAACACGCCTGAAACACCCTATGTATGTTGATACATGTAGAATTGTTCTTAGTATTGATCGCCTCCCGGTTCTCTAAATTTTTGTTCTTCCGATGCCTGACCGGGGGGTCGGATCCGGATCCCCAACAGTGGTATCAGAGCTATGGTTTCCCGGATCTGATCAATATGATTTGCCAAATTGTATCTAACTTGTTGAATTTCAGATTGAAAATCGAAAGAACTTCAAATCTGGCCGCCGGCCGCCGCCTTGCACGGCGGCGCTCCTCACGCGAGCACATGCGCGCCGCGCGCGATGAACGCGCAACAGCCGGGCGACGCTCCCGCCCATCTACGCGAACGACGCACGGTATTGCGCCGAAGCCGGCCGATGCTCCTCGCACGACGCTGAGCCCGTTGGCCACACGCTGGCCGGCAGTTGGGCGACGCTGATTGCGTGAGGATTGGGCGGTGGTGCGCAGCTAGCCGCGCGCTTGCGACGATGGAGGCTGGACGTTGGCTGGTCGCTGCTGCGACGTCGCGCCGCTCGTGGCGCTCGATGGCCGCACGTTGCACGCAAGATGGCCGGCCGCTCGCTCGATGATGCGCCGCCTTGGTCGACGCACGCTGCGCGCTCGTCGCGCAACGTCGTGCGCGTTGCCGCCGCGAGCTTTTTCGTGGGGGCGGCTGATTTAAAACTTATATCAAGATAAATGTTTATTCGATAAACTAAAGGGTATTTAAAATTGTTTAAATTAACCCTACCTTCCATCAACAATGGGTGTACGTCGATGCTACCCGTATACATGGCCCGGCTCATATTATTGTGGGGGTCATGTATGCCGGAAAGCTGTCCACGTCATTGACAACTGTTGTGAGTTGGTCGGAACTCCCTTTAACGTTGGCTCATATTATTGGGGACGTTAAGGGGACCGTCCTTCACGACTCAACATTGATGGGTCGGTCTTGACACGTGATAGTAAACGGCGTCATATTATTGGGTCCTTACTGGACGTGAGGTGAATACATGGAGGTTGCACCGGCTGCAATTGGAAACTACCTTTTAGGGGTCATGGTTGGCTGATATTATTTGGGTCCATGATCGCTTGATTGGGCTCCGTGTACCCACTAAAGAAACCTGTTTTCTCGATTTCATTAGAGGGTGGTGAAATCGTTAAAATAGTGGGAGGGTAATTCATAAAACTTAATGACCATGTTTTATGTCTTAGCGTTTATTATTTATATAGTCAGTAATGCATGTCTGTTTTCTTTTCAGTATAACTGCTATAAAATGGTTTCAATGAAAAATCCACTTGCTGCTATACTTGATAGCAACAGGTTCACTGGTCTTAACTACCAAGACTGGCTCCGCAACCTTAATCTTGTTTTAGCTTTGGAGAAGCTTGTCTATGCGATAGAGAAGTCTCCTCCGGAGGAAGCCCCTGCCGATATCAGCCCTGAGGAGCTGATTACGCTTGACAAATGGCGTGACGATGAGGTTAGAGCTCGATGCTATGTGATGGGATCGATGTCCAACGAAATGCAACGGCGTTTTGAGAAGACGAAGTATGCTGCTGACATACTTCATCATCTCAAGGAGCTGTACGGGGAGAACTCTCGACATGAGAGGTTCACGGCTGTCAAGGAGCTTATGACAAACCGCATGCGCGATGCGACTTCGGTCCGCGAGCATGGGTTTCGTATGATTGGGCTCATTGAAAAGCTGTCGGGCCTTGATATCGCACTTCCACATGAGCTGTCTGTGGATTTGCTTCTCCTCTCGCTACCCGCTGCATTTGACCCCTTTGTAACCGCATGCGCGACTTCGGTCCGCGAGCATGGGTTTCGTATGATTGGGCTCATTGAAAAGCTGTCGGGCCTTGATATCGCACTTCCACATCACATGACTGTGGATTTACTTCTCCTCTCGCTACCCGACTCCTGCAAGAAAAGTCTGCCAAGAAGCCGAAGGCAAAGGCTTCTAAGCCTAACAAGAGCGAGGACGTCTGCCACCACTCCACTGAGGCTGGGCATTGGAAGAGGAACTGCAAGGAGTACCTCGAGCAGTTGCGAACTGCAAAAGGTATATTCTATCTTGAAATAAACATGTCTCTAAATTCAACTTCTTGGGTACTTGATACCGGATGTGGATCTCATATCTGCAATGATTTGCAGGTGATGACAAGAAGTCGACAGATCCAACAACTTGATCACCTTGATCATCTTCAAGGAGAAAACCATATCTGTCTGGAGCTCTAGGAATCCTTTCGAATCTCCTAGGTGCGACCATATCTGGTAC
>KV015578.1:346846-362973 GCA_001598015.1 Dorcoceras hygrometricum
GCAGACATGCGTGGATATCCTATGCTATCTGAGGGGATAATAGTGTATAAATCTCTGGCCAGAGTACTATAAGTGTTTTAGGTAAATGTGTTTACCTAGTTACACTCGCGATGTCACTATTCGATCTCCAAGATGTATGTGTAGGAGTCGATGCATCGTTGTCGAGGATTCACCGCTCGCAGACATGCGTGGATATCCTATGCTATCTGAGGGGATAATAGTGTGCAAATCTCTGGCCAGAGTACTACAAGTGTTTTAGGTAAATGTGTTTGCCTAGTTACACTCGCGATGTCACTATTTGATCTCCAAGATGTATGCATAGCTATCGGATCTCTAGCGACTCTCGATTTACCAATGGTCGTTGATCTGATCGGGATATATGGATTGAAAGGACCGTACAGTACGCTAACCAGACCGACTGGTTCTTGCAGGCACTATCAGTGATACCTAGGGGATCATGGGGCGATGTTGCTAGACGCTTTACCATGATCCGTTGGGTAGGTCCGGAATTATGATTCCGGAGCCACAATGGTTGTGGGCCCACGGCTAGCTGTATCCCTGAACCATTGAGGGTCACACAAGTACTGGATTCGAAACTCCCACACGGATACTCAGCTCAATGTGTTGAGCACGAGAAGAGGATTTCGGGAAGTGCGACTTCCTAAAAGTCAACAGGGGTCAAACCGGGATTTGACTACGTTGAGGGGCAAAACGGTCATTTTTCTATTTAGGGTTTGATCATCTGAAAAATTGTTTTTCACATCATAACATTATGTTTTGGAAACTGAGTCGATCGGTCCGATCTGATCGGCGATCGGAGTTGCGATGAAGTCACAGCGATAGATATCGTCATTTGGACCCGGGCCCGTTGGACCGGCCCAAGTCCAACTTGAAGTCTATTTAATTAAGACTAAGTGACTTAATCAAACAACATCATCATAACCCTAGCACTAGCCGCCACCCTCCCTCTCCTCTCTCGCCGCCGCCGTGCGCCGCCGCCGCCGCCGCCCAACTTCGCCGGAATTTCGTTCCGGCCTACTTTTTCGTGGAGAATCCGATCGTGCTGATCTCTTCAGGACTTCTAGTGCAGTCTGACGAAGGAGTCTCGAATCTGGTCGTGGACCGGATTGACGTAACTACCGCAATCAACCAAGAAGCGCCGGGTTCTTGAAACACCGGTTGGAGCCAGGCACAAGTGCCAGCGAGGTAACACGCCTGAAACACCATATGTATGTTGATACATGTAGAATTGTTCTTCGTATTGACCGCCTCCCGGTTCTCTAAATTTTTGTTCTTCCGCTGCCTGACCGGGGGGCGGATCCGGATCCCCAACACCAAGATCTGCAAGGGATACTCAACATAACTCAATGTTCGATCCGGCTCCACCTCGTCAGTTCTAAACACATGAGAAGGATCTGGCTCATACTTCCTCAACATAGACACATGAAACACATCATGCAATGAGGACATATCTGGTGACAGTAACAAGCGATAAGCCAAAGTACCGATCCTTTCCACAATCTCATAAGGTCCAACATAAAGAGGAGCTAACTTTCCCTTGAGACAAAATCTCATAACGCTTCTAAAAAGAGAAACTTTCAGAAAACCAGATATCCAACCTAAAATTCTATAGTCCTACGCCTTCTGTTCGCATAGCTGGCTTGGAAATCTTGTGCAGCTTTCATACGTTGCCTAATCAGATCCACTTGATCTCTCATCTACTGCACAAATTCTGGAGAAGACAACAGCTTCTCCCCCACTTCTTCCACACATATAGGCGATCTACACTTCCTAACTTATAAAGCCTCAAATGGTGTCATACCAATCGTGACCTGATAGCTATTATTATAAGAAAACTCAATCAAAGATCGTATTGCCAGCCACCACTGAAATCCATCACAACAGCTCTCAACATATCCTCTAAAATCTGGATAGTTCTCTCAGATTGGCCATCGGTTTGGGGATGATAAGCAGTACTCATAGCCAATCTGGTACCCAAAGCTGTCTGCAAAATCTTCCAAAACCTGGAAGTAAACCTCGGATCGCGATCTGAAACAATGGACACAAGAACACCATGCAATCGCACCACAAAATCTATGTAAAGTTTCTCCATCTTCTTCAAAGAATACGTCATATTGTAGGGAATGAAGTGAGCAGACTTTGACAATCTGTCAATGACAACCCAAACACCATTGCAACCTCTGCTGGAACGAGGCAAATGCGTCACAAAATCCATATATGTGTTCACAATTCCATTGGGGAACCTCTAAACTCTACAATAAACCACCAGATCTCATCCTTTTTGCCTTTACATGCTGACAGTTCAGACAACGCGTAACAAAATCAGCAACATCACTCTTCAAACCTTCCCACCATAAGTGCGGCTTCAAGGCATAGTACATCTTCCTTGTACCAGGATGGACACTATGCTTACTACAGTGTGCTTCTCTCAATATTTCCTCATTGAAATCAATCAGATTTGGCACTACCAACCTTCCGCAAAATCTTAAACAACCATCTGACGAGACAGAATAGTCTTCCAACTATCCAGCTCCAACCTTCAACTTCCACTCATGGATAGATGTATCCATTCTCTGAGCTGATCTAATGCTCCCAACAATCTATGGCTCAACTTGAAAAGAAGAAACCACCACATAATCCTCACCTGGAAAAAAACCGCGAACCAGTAGTGCTCAGATGCTCATGAACCTTCGAAATCTGCAACGAAGCTAGCATCACCACTTGAGCCTTCCTGCTCAATGCATCAACAACTACATTAACTTTCTCAGGTTGATATTGGATCTCACAATCAAAATCCTTTAGTAGCTCCATCCATCTAGGCTGTCTCATGTTCTAATCCGACTGAGAAAACAAATACTGAAGACTCTTGTGGTCTGTATGAACCACAAACTGCTCGCCATATAGATAGTGACGCCAAATATTCAATGCAAAGACCACGACTGCCAACTCAAAATCAGGAACCGGGTATCGAGTCTCATGCGGTTTCAATTGACGAGAAGCATACGCAATGACTCTACCATTATGCATCAACACACAACCCAATCCATTCAACGAAGCATCCGAACAAACTACGAACCACCTGAACCTGAAGGCAAAGCCAACACTGGCCCCGTAGTTAGCTTCTCTTTGAGTAATCTAAATCTGTTCTCACATTGCTCAGTCCAAACAAATCTCTTGTATTTCTGGGTCAACTGCGTCACAGGCTTAGCTATGTTATAAAATCCCTCGATAAAGCGCCGATAATAGCTAGACAAACCCAAAAAACTACGAATCTCTGAAACATTCTTGGGACGCTCCCAGTTTACAACAGCCTCTACTTTACTGGGATCCACAGACAGTCCCGGCCAAAATTACATGACCTAGAAACACTACTCTATCCAACCAAAACTCGCACTTGGAAAACTTAGCATACAGCCACGAGTCTCGTAGTGTCTGGAGAACCAACCTCAAATGCTCTTTATGCTGCATCGGAGTCTTCGAGTACATCAAAATATCATCGATAAATACTATCACAAACTGATCAATGAAACTCTCAAAAAGACTCGATTCATCAAGTCCACCCAAAAAACTACGAATCTCTGAAACATTCTTGGGACGCTCCCAGTTTACAACAGCCTCTACTTTACTGGGATCCACAGACAGTCCCGGCCAAAATTACATGACCTAGAAACACTACTCTATCCAACCAAAACTCGCACTTGGAAAACTTAGCATACAGCCACGAGTCTCGTAGTGTCTGGAGAACCAACCTCAAATGCTCTTTATGCTGCATCGGAGTCTTCGAGTACATCAAAATATCATCGATAAATACTATCACAAACTGATCAATGAACTCTCAAAAGACTCGATTCATCAAGTCCATGAAAACTGCAGGGGCATTCGTCAAATCAAAAGGCATAACCAAAAACTCATAATGTCCGTACCTCGTATGAAAAGCATTTTTTGCAACATATTGCTCTCGAATGCGCAACTGATGGTACCCCGACCGTAGATCGATTTTTGAATACACCACTGAACCTTGAAGCTGATCAAACAAGTCATCCGTCAGGTCCTGTGCGCTAGTACATCAATTAGTCACAAATATGCGGAAGCATCATAACAATATGGGCTATCTTTTCGAATAATGGGCCTGATCCAATATCATTTCAAAATACACCATATTTAAAATAGAGTTTTAATTCAAAACTCAAACAATAACAGTCAATAACACAACAACTGATCCCAAACATAAATAAAGGCACAGGACATCCCCTGGCTCCATATAAATATCAATACAACTGGGACTCAATTCAAAAAGGGGATCGACCAGCTGAAGCTCCACTCTGTCCAGCCTGGTTACCTGAATAACCTGCCAAAGCCAATACAGACCAAGGCAGCCCAAAACAGGAAAAATAAACGAGGTCAAACCTCAATACGAAGAGCACAATAAAAGAATCTATCATATCAGACAATGCAATATCTCAATTGTGCAATGCATGAAAGGGCTACCAAGAATCATCGGTAGGCAAAAATATAGCACAACGACTCAGCTGTGCAGATCTCATCAATCATCATCATCTTGTGATCTTCAGGTGCGACGACTCAGCCGACAATCACAAGGCATAGTGGTTTTCAGGCACAACGACTCAGCTGGCGACCACATCAAAAACAACGTTGGACCTTTCAGGCACGACGACTCAGCCGGTCGATCACAACGTGTAAAAGGATTCATCTTCCAAAAGAATCAGGCTCAATATGTATGCGTGAATGCACAGCAGACTCATGCTTAATCAATGCATAAAATCACAAGCACATAACACAGATATGAGCACAAATTCATACAGCAACCAACTTAAGTCTACTTCTCAAGCAGCTTCACGGCGAACTCAACAGAAGCCACTACCCGCTCAAATCTGTTAAGATATCTAATTATCAACTCAAATCCGAACTCAAATAGCTTACTTTCTAAAGCCCATTAGCATAACTCAGCTACCTAACTCTTACGGAGCAATACTCAGCTCTCATAAAAAGCTTAAATCGGTAAAGAATCACTTACCCAAAGTTGTTAAAGAACAGAATAACTACTGGTCCACATTCGCAAAGACCTACGAACACTGCAACAACTTCGCGCTCCTCAAATCCGGCGACTCCAGTCTCCAAAATAGTATCAATCGAAAGCCTTAGAGAAGACGAGCTCAGCGCTACCAATATTACTCCAACAGTAGCGAAAAACAATGGCAATCGATGGAAATAGGGTTTGAATGAACAGTACCAATCGAGGGTTATCGGGGGTGAAGATAGGGAATATAAGGTTCGAAATACTCTAAGTGTTGATCAGCACTTACATTTAAATGCCCAGTCTACGCTACAACAGAAGTCAATTCACCGAAAAGTTCAGATTTCATTGCTAAGGCAAAAGTCTCTCAAATCTGTCCTCAACTATCACTCACATCTGCCAACGCTAACTCAGATCTGATCTCCAAACAAACACGCGTTCTAATCAAAACGACGTCGCTCTTACTTATCCAAAACGACGTATCATCGGAGTCCGCTCTCACAACATATCCCTATAATGCTCCTCAGATATTGATCATATCTGTACTCACCAAACCGCACCGGTCTACCCAGTACTGTTGACCAACGTTGACATCTGAACAACTCGGGACCACTGACCATAGCTGACTTCCTCGAGTAGAAACTCACATTTGCTCACACCTGATAAGAAGATTTCATTCGCTAATTTCAAGTCTGAATATGCCATATGACGTAGCATTCTCTTGCAACACCATATCTGACTAACACCCAAACGACAGTGTTTCGTACCCTGCTTGCGACAATTCACGTAAACACACAAGGACACATCTGAACATCCAGATTCCCCTCAAATATGAAATTCTAAAAATCACCAAGTCTTCATATCTGAAAACCCGATACTGAGAAACTCAATTAGCTAATTCTAAACCAAATCTGATTAGCTAATTAAATCGTTCTTAGCAAATTTTAGTCCTCACATTCTCCCATCTTAAGAGATTTCGTCCTCGAAATCAAAGGCAAACACGGGGCAAAAACAACAAAACACCAGAACTTACCAACACAACTCCACTGTCAAAGCTCAAATAGATGAGGCCACTCTTGTCTCATCTTCTCTACAACTTCCCAGATAGCTTCCTCACGACCATGCTTGCTCCATTGAATCATCACCAACGTAATCACCTTATTCCTCAACTGCTTCTCCTTCCTATCCAGAATCTGCACTGGATATTCAACATAGCTCAAGGTATAATCCAGCTCAACTTCATCAGTCCTCAACATATGGGACGGATCTGACTCATATTTACTCAACATTGACACATGAAACACATCATGCATCGCTGCTAACTCATCAGGCAGCCTCAATCTATAAGCCAACTGTCTGATCCTTGCAACAATCTCAAAGGGACCAACGAATCTAGGAGCCAATTTACCCTTCAATCGGAATCTCATCACACTCTTGAAAGGAGAAACTTTGAGAAACACTCGATCGCCAACCTCAAACTCCAAAGGTCTGCGTCTCTTATTAGCATAGCTAGCATGTCGATCTTGAGCAGCTTTCATCCTACTCCGAATCAACTCAATCTGATCAACCCTTGGCAACGGATACTTGTTCTTAATCGTCGCTTTGTTCAACTACCGAAAATCCACACACATCCTCATAGATCCATCCTTCTTCTTCACGAAAAGAATCGGAGCTCCCCAGGGCGACATACTCGGTCTAATGAAGCCCTTCTATAACAGATCACGCAACTGCTCTTTGAGTTCCTTGAACTCAACTGGCGCCAACCGATACGGAGCTCTACAAATCGGGGCAGTCCCTGGCACCAACTCTATGCTGAATTCAATCTCTTGTCTCGAAGGGAATCCAGGAATCTCATCCGGAAACACATCAGGAAACTCTCGAGCAATCAGAACATCGCTCAACTCTACTCGCGATACTCGGGAAACATCCAAAGCATAGATAATAAACCCTGAATTTTCTAGCACAGATCACGCAACTGCTCTTTGAGTTCCTTGAACTCAACTGGCGCCAACCGATACGGAGCTCTACAAATCGGGGCAGTCCCTGGCACCAACTCTATGCTGAATTCAATCTCTTGTCTCGAAGGGAATCCAGGAATCTCATCCGGAAACACATCAGGAAACTCTCGAGCAATCAGAACATCGCTCAACTCTACTCGCGATACTCGGGAAACATCCAAAGCATAGATAATAAACCCTGAATTTTCTAGCGACAACAAACTAAACATCTCCATGGCAGGCACAAAAGGAATATTAGGTCGCGAATCAGCACCGTAGAAATCCCATTTTCTCCAAATTCGGGCCTAAATCTCACTATACCATAAAAACAATCCAATGTCGCTCTATAACTGGACAAAATCCATTCCCAAGATACGGTCAAAATCTCTAATCTCCAGGACAATAAAATTAGTCACTAACACATGCTCATCAAACCTAAGAACACAATCCAACACCACATCACGGGACAACAAATTCACGCCAGCTGGGGTAGAACAGACAAAATCACACAGTGGGAAGAACTCAACCCACACCCATACACAAACAACTCAGAAATAAAGGAGTGTGATGCTCCAGTATCAAACAAAAACTACGTGCAGGAAAATCAAAGATAGCACAAGTACCTCGTAATAATACCTCTTAGGTATCAGCATCTTGCTCGCTCGTCAAGGAGTTCACGTGAGCCTGCTGCGGTCCCGGAAACTGAGGTCTAAAAGGTACACCAAACCTAGACGGTTCACGGGGTTGGAATCCTGATCGTTGGGTCAGTTATGGAAAAGACCCTGAACTCCATGACACTGTGAATTCATATGACGACCTCCACACTTTCCACAAGTCACTCCTCCTCTGGAGCCACTGCCACCAAAACTCACTGAACCCGAAGAACTCGAGTTCGAACGCTTCTTAAACTGTTTCCCTCGAGGCTTGAACCTCTGAAGATTTGACTGTTGCGACACTTGAGGAGTTTGGAAAGAAGGCATAACTTCTGGCACAGGTTGGAAACTATGTCCTGCTGTCGGCTGAACCTCATTCTGCACCTCCATCAGACTCTTCTCAATATCCACGGCTCTATCCACCACCTTAGGATACGTCGCAGGGGAACCAGCTAACACCATACGGAACAACTCGGGCCTCAACCCTCTCAAAAACTTGTTCCTATTCGTCCTATCCTGGTTTGCAACATGGGGAACATACGACAACAATGAAGAAAACTTCCTGGCATACTCGGCCACCCTCAAGTTCCCTTGCTTCAAATTGTCGAACTCCCGCTCACGGTTGTTGTAGAAAGACTCAGGTGTATACTCCTGTCGAAAAGTTGCACAGAATCTCTCCCACGAAATCACAACTCCAGTCTCTCTCATGACACGATAAGTACCCTTCCACCAGCGTTGTGCATGCTCTCTCAACTGCAACACTGCTAACTTCAGTCTCCTCTCTTGAGAGTACTCCACTGCGTCAAACAATTCTTCCATGTGCTCAAGCCAGCCTTCAGCCAACAGACCAACCTCGGCACCAGTAAACGTCGTGGGATTCATCCTCTGGAACCTAGCCAACACTAGCTCCATCTCTCCAATCTGTCGAGTCACATCATCCACCTCTGCCTGCCTAGCATGTCGGCGCAAAGGTATCTCCTGCTGCTCAACATCCTCAGCATTGCCCGGGGCTCTAGACTCTCCATCTACCTACCTAGCAATCCTACTCCTACCTCTCCTCGGCGGCATCTCCAAAACTCAGAGGTAAGAAAAAAACAAGTAGATAAATCACAGAGGCAGATAATCAAATCACACAATCACAGAGTCAGTCAAAATCAAAACTCAAACTCTGTGCCTAGACTCAAGTGTGACCCAAAAAGAAACGAGCTTATCCCAATCTAAGCTCTGATACCAAAAATGTCAGGCCTGGTGCGCTAATACATCAATTAGTCACAAATATG
This sequence comes from Dorcoceras hygrometricum, assembly GCA_001598015.1. NCBI lineage: Eukaryota > Viridiplantae > Streptophyta > Magnoliopsida > Lamiales > Gesneriaceae > Dorcoceras > Dorcoceras hygrometricum. The sequence continues at coordinate 355,833 of KV015578.1, forward strand.
CGGAAGCATCATAAATATATGGGCTAAACAAATTTTCAAATAATGGGCCTGATCATATATCATTTCAAAATACACCATATTTAAAATAAGAGTTTAATTCAAAACTCAAACTACAACCATAAATAACACAACAACTGATCCCCAACATAAATAAAGGCACAGGACATCCTCTGACTCAATATAAATGTCAATACAACTGGGACTCAATTCAAAAAGGGGATCGACCAGCTGAAGCTCCACTCTGTCCAGCCTGGTTACGTGAAGAACATGCCAAAGCCAATACAGAACAAGGCAGCCCAAAACAGGGAAAATAAACGAGGTCAAACCTCAGTACGAAGAGCACAATAAAAGCATCAATCATATCAGACAATGCAATATCTCAATCGCTCAATGCATGAAAGGGCTACCAAGAATCATCGGTAGGCAAAAATATAGCACAACGACTCATCTGTGCAGATCTCATCAATCATCATCATCTTGTGATCTTCAGGTGCGACGACTCAGCCGACCATCACAAGACATAGTAGTTTTCAGGCACAACAACTCAGCTGGACACCACATCAAAAACAATGTTGGACCTTTCAGGCACGACGACTCAGCCGGCCGATCACAACGTGTAAAGGGATTCAGCTTCCAAAAGAATCAGGCTCAATATGTATGCGTGAATGCACAGCAGATTCATGCTTTATCAATGCATAAAATCACACGCACGTAACACAGATATGAGCACAAATTCATACAACAATCAATTTAATTCACAGCAGCTAATACACGAAGGAAATATCCCAAAGCTGATAACAAAGCTGCTAAAATCTAGCTCAATTCGTACCTCAATCAGCTTCTACCTCAACAGAGCTTAAAACAAGGGCGCAACAACCAACTCAAGTCTACTGCTCAAGCAGCTTCACAGCGAACTCAACAGAAGCCACTACCCGCTCAAATCTGTTAAGATATCTAATTATCACCTCAAATCCGAACTCAAATAGCTTACTTTCTAAAGCCCATTAGCATAACTCAGCTACCTAACTCCTACGGAGCATTACTCAGCTCTCATAAGAAGCTTAAATCGGTAAAGAATCACTTACCCAAAGCTGTTAAAGAACAGAAGAACTACTGGTCCACAATCACGAAGACCTACGAACACTGCAACAACTTCGCGATCCTCAAATCGGGCGACTCCAGTCTCCAAACTGGTATCAATCAAAAGCCTTAGAGAAGACGAGCTCAGCGCTACCAATCTTACTGCAACCGACGGTGAAAAACAATGGCAATCGACGAAAATAGGGTTTGAATTAACAGTACCAATCGAGGGTTATCGGGGGTGAATATAGGGAATATAAGGTTCGAAATACTCAAATCTGACCTCAACTATCACTCACATCTTCCAACGCTAACTCAGATCTGATCTCCAAACAAACACGCGTTCTAATCAAAACGACGTCGCTCTTACTTATCCAAAACGACGTAGCATCGAAGTCCGCTCTCACAACAGATCCCTCTAATGCTCCTCAGATCTTGAACATATCTGTATTCACCAAACCGCACCGGTCTACCTAGTACCGTTGACCAACGTTGACATCTGAACAACTCTGGACCACTGACCATAGCTGACTTCCTTGAGTAGAAACTCACATCCGCTCACGCCCGATAAGAAGATTTCATTCACTAACATCAAGTCTGAATACGCCATACGACGTAGCATTCTATTGCAACGCCATATCTGACTAACACCCAAAGATAGTATTTCACTCACTGCTTGCGACAATTCACGCAAACACACAAGGGCACATCTGAACATCCAGACTCCGCTCAAATCTGAAATTCTAAAAATCTCCAAGTCTTCATATCTGAAAACCCGATACTCAAAAACTCAATTAGCTAATTCTAAACCAATCTGATTAGCTAATTAAATCGTACTTAGCAAATTCTATTCCTCACATTCATCGATCCTCGGCAAAGGGTACTTATTCTTCAATGTTGCCTTCTTCAATTGCCGGAAATCTATACACATCCTCATGGAATCATCTATCTTCTTCACAAACAAGATAGGAGCTCCCCACGGCGACAACCTAATCCTATTTAAGCTCTCATACATGCTGCTACTATGGTAGCAGCGGGTATTTTTCTTGTAGCTCAAATTATTCCTCTTTTCATAGTTATACCTTATATAATGAATTTGATCTCCTTGATAGGCACAATAACAGTATTTTTAGGAGATACTTTAGCTCTTGCTCAAAAAGACATTAAGAGAGGTTTAGCTTATTCGACAATGTCTCAATTGGGACATTCTCGGTCGAATGAAACCTTTCTACAGCAAGTCACTAAGTTGTACCTTCAACTGCCTCAACTCAGTAGGCGCTAAACGATACGGAATGCATGAAATCGGGGCCGTACCAGGTACCAACTCAATGCTGAAGTCGATCTCCCTCCTCGGAGGAAAGCCAAGAATCTCCTCGGGAAACACATCAGGGAAATCTCGGGCAACGGGTATGTCGCTAAGCTCCACACAGGCGAAAAGGATGCGTCCATAGCATAGATCATAAATCAAACATTCTCCAATGACATAAGGCTAAACATCTCCATCACAGAGACTAAGGAAATCTTCGATCGGGAATCGAGTCCACAAAATTCCCACTTCTCGCCAGAATAGAGCCTAAAATGCACAACGACATGGAAATAATCCACGGTGGCCCTATATCTAAACAATGCGTCCATTCCCACAATGCAATCAAAATCCCATATCACTAACCGAATCAGATTCGTTACCAACCCGTTCTCACCAAACCTATGAATGCCATTCAACAAAATCTCTTGGGAGTACAGGCTCGCGCCGGCAGGAGTCGCAACATACACAACATCACACAAAGAAGTGGTATGCAAACCATGCTCAACCACAAATTCATCAGCTATAAACGAATGTGATGCTCCAGTGTAAAACAATACACATGCAGGAAAATCCAAGACAGAACAATTACCTGCAATAACTCCTCCTGGTGTGCCTTCCGCTTGCTCCCTTTTCATGGCATTCACCTTAGCAAACTGAGGTCCTGAGAACTGAGGCTGGGTAGACTGTCCAAATCGCGAAGGACCAGTCTGCTGGAATGGCCTATACTGAGTCTCTCCCACCTTCTTCTGCGGAGCAGGCAAAGAACGACCTCGAGATGATCCACCAGAACAACCCTGAGGTGGGGCAGCGGCGTGCTGAGATCCCTCCAACGGACACACTCTCGCAAAATGTCCATACTGCCCACAATTATTGCAATCACCCTGAACACCCGTACACTGCTCCGAGGGGTGTTTGCCTCCACACTGAACACAAAATATGGCCTTAGGACTACTGCTGCTGCTAGAACTACAAGAACCAGAAGAAATAGAACCCTGCTTCTTCTTGAACTGCACCACGAGGCCTAAACCTGTGGCGTCCAGACTGCTGAACCAACTGCTGGGGCTGCTGCTGAGACGATTGGGGAAACTCGGGAGGTTGTGCCCTCGAAACAATGGGACGTGAACCTTGCACTGCTGGAGGATGAACCCTAGGCCTCCGGTTCCTCAATCTTTCCTCGATGTCCATTGCCTTGTCCACCGCATCAGCATAGCTGGTAGGTGAGCTCGCCAACACTAAGGAGTACAAATCCTTGTTAAGCCCTTCCATGAAACGGTTCCTCTTCGCCCTCTCGCGACCAGAAACATGCGGAACATAAGCCAAAAGAGAGGAAAACCTACGAGCATACTCGCCCAGCGACATGGTTCCCTGAACCAAGTTGTCAAACTCTTGCTCCCGAGAATTCACATAAGACTCCGGGACATACTCTTGAGGAAACCTGTGCAGAAACTATCCCAGGTAATCCCTGCACTAGTCTCCTCCAGCGTACATGAAGCACCTCTCGACCATCACTCTGCATTCTTCCGCAGTTGGAACGTCGCCAAACTCAGTCTGCGCTCATCATCATAGCACCCTCTATCAAACAGTCAGTAATATGCTGCAGTCAAGACTCAACATCGGAACAACTCTCGTCACCATCGAAATTCTGAGGGTTCATACGCTGAAACCTCGCCATGATTAGTTCCATCTCATCCACACTGGCTGCCAGCACATCAACCTCATCATCAATCTGCCTAGTACGCCTACGACCAGGGAAACTACGCTTCATCTCTTCATTCTAACCCTCGGACTCTTATGGAATCTGCCCTCTACCTCTACCCTAAGTCTAGGAGGATCTACGAAGGCACTAAACAATAAGGTCACTCAACAACAAGTATATCACATAGAAATTAAATCACATAGTCATACACATGAAACAAGCAACACTGTGCCTAGACTCAAGTGTGATCAAAATAAATTGAGTCCTAGCTTAAGCTCTGATACCAAAAATGTCAGGCCCGATGCACAACACAGAGTTAACCACACAATAAATCATAGCGGAAACATCAAAATAGTGGCTAAAATTTTTCGCTTTGGTGACTCATAAGTTAAAAATACATTGATATCCAAAATACTGGTTTTACAACACGGAAAATCCAATACCACAACTAACAACAATACCAACATAGAGTGACTCCCAACCAACAAACAGATGAGTCTCTCTCAACATAGATACAATACAATATAACAAGAATATAACATGTATCTACTACATATCATTGGGACACTCTATCCACCTTCCGGGGCATTACCAGCTGGATCAACTCCACGACCAGCGAAGAAACCTTGGTAATCTGAAAACACATACAGGCAAACAAGAAAACTAGCCCCAGAGGGACTCGGGGTCAAACCCCAGTATGGAGAGCAACTGAAAAACAGCAGTTAAATAGCAATAGATAAAATGCGAATGCTATGCATGAGAACAAGGCTACTACCAAAGGCAGGGAGCCAAAGGATCTCAAGAAACTGCTCAACAAATGATATCCAATCAACTGGAAGATAGTGGCCATGGGGTTTGTGAGTATATGGGAGCTACCCACTCGTCTCAACACACGGCACCAGATGCACAGCAAAGCACTCAACCTGCTGTTGCCCAACTCATGAGATATGGGAGCTACCCACTCCGCTCATAGTGGCTAACAGATCCCATCAAGGAGATGAGGATGACGGGAGTTACCTGTTCGACCTCCAAACAAGCATCCTGGTACACACAGATCAATACAACAGGGCACGGCTAAACAAGATCTGAGCTCAACATGAATAATGCGTATATGCTATGTAATAGCTTGCAATAAACAACACAACAAAAGCAAGCAATACATCATAGAAGCATACACAGCAGCACACATAATATCCATGCCAATTCCCACGCTGTAAAACAAGCTCACATCCGTACCTTAGTTCTGATATACAATTACCACAAAAACGTTCCCGAGCAACCAGATCTGAAACCTGCTAAGTCAAATAACAACGCTAACTCAGGGACGCAAAGCTCAGAGCTACGAACTGGGAGCTACGAACTCAACCAGCTCTGCCCTACCCTTCTATCTCAACAAACAACTCTAAACAAAGCGCAAGGTAGGAACTAACACTTACCAAACAAGCGACCTGAACGGCAGAAGAAAATCTGCTCAAATGCTAACAGACTACACAAGGAAGCTTCCTTCGGGATCTTCTTCCAGCTAATCGCAAGCCTTTGAAAAAGGTATAGAACGAAGCGCCTAAGCAAGAGGAGTCCAGTGCTACCACTCTTGCTTCTGTCGGAGCTGTCTACCGTCGGAAATCGAAGGAAATAAGCTTCGGTGAACAGTAGCTAGGGTATCGCGACAGGGTAAGTTTACGAGAAATATTCTAAGTGTCGGGAAACAATAGCAAGACTACAGTCAAAGTCTTCTATATATTCCACTTAAGTTTCCCAAATCTGATGAGCAGTAACAACCGACATCTTTGGCTCACAGCTGATACCCACTCAGATCTGAGTAACACTCCAGATCTGGGTCTTACGCTGACACACCGTGCTACTACCAAACGACATCGCAACATAATTAAATAAACTTATACACGCATCTCTCAAAACGGTGTCGAATTGAAGTCCACTGTTCCTACTGGATACGTCCTCTCGTTAACCCCAAATCTGCTATCGCAAAACGGCGTCGCATCGCCACTCAGATCTGAAAGACCACATCTCACACAAGCGTTGACCAGTCAAAGCTGAAATCCCTGGACCGCTCCGGTCTATCCCAAACCACAAAATCGGGACTACGAATCGGACCTATCCACGTATCACTACAACACGCTAATCTACATCTGGTTTCTTCCAAAATGATGTCGCTTCGCTACCCGCTAAAAAATTCACTAGCGTGCCCAGACTAACGCGCGACTACCAGATTTCACCATCAAATCTGAATGCGATCATCCAGTACTCAAATTCGATCATTTCCCCGCAGAATACTCCAACAATCCAAAGCTGTTTCCGATACTTATATGGACCCGATTACTTCACCAAGCATACCAGCTCAAAGCTGGACCATCCCAAATCTGTTCACGCCAAATGTGATCGATGCTAAACCCGATTAATTAACTCAATTAATCTTATAAACTTTCAGGTCTCACATTAAGTCTGCATCCTTAACTCGAAGCTGATGATATCCAGATCTGAGGTTGTGAGGATTGAGAATTTAGATTTGTGATTAATTGTTTTGATTTGGGATTAATCACGTGATTTTGAGGTTCCTGCTGAATCTTTGAGCGTTGCGTTAAGTTTTGGGAATTTTCTACCGTAGAGATTTTGGAGCAAAATGTTAGCAGCAAGTTACTGTAGCTCCTGCTGGTGGAATTTGAAATCAACAGATATGGTGACATCAGCGTGACGCATGAAGATCTGCTGGCGTTGGTGCGAATTGAAGTTGCTGCTGGCAGACATCGCACGTAGCGTGAGATTGAGCGAGGAAGTGACGCGTGTTAGTCAACATTTTGGAATGTTGACTATTGAGTTCAGCAGATGGCTTGTGGAAATAGTCGCGAGAGCTGCATGAAGATCTGCTGGCGTTGGTGCGAATTGAAGTTGCTGCTGGCAGACATCGCACGTAGCGTGAGATTGAGCGAGGAAGTGACGCGTGTTAGTCAACATTTTGGAATGTTGACTATTGAGTTCAGCAGATGGCTTGTGGAAATAGTCGCGAGAGCTGTCGATAGATATGATGACGTAGGCGTGACGTA
>KV015578.1:370293-403573 GCA_001598015.1 Dorcoceras hygrometricum
GTTACATTCTGTTTTACGTATTGTACATTGTATGCATTGAGCATTGATATTGATTGGCATCATGCATACATCTTGAGCCTGAATTGATAAATTGATTTGATTACCTGATTGGGTGCCACGTTGTGACTGGCCGACTTGAGTCGTGTCCGAAAAGTCCAATGTTATCGTCGGAGTGGTGACTACCGGATTCGAGTGTCTACCACCGAGCTGTGATGGGCTGACGGGCCCCGATGATCACGGACCGATGATTTCCACCGGCTGATTGGCTGTGTGTGGTATAGAGGCTTGGTTTTAGTTGCCAGTTGATAGACTGGGCTAGCTATCCGACTTTTTGATAGCCCTCATGCATTCATAGCTTTGATTATAGCTTGTTGCATGTTTACTGCTTTGATAGCTCTTCGTACTGAGGCTTGACCTCGTATTTTCTTTTCCTGCTTTTGTTGTTTGGGTCTGTGTTACCCATTTGCAGGAGTTTCAGGTAACCAAGCTGGACCGAGTGGAAGTTCAGTTGGTCGATCCCCGCATCCCTGAGTCCCAGTTTACTTATGATATGTATTGAACCGGGGGATGCCCCGTGTTTTATTGTATTTGGGGGATCTGTATTTTGAATTGATTTATGTGGTTACTTGCTGTATCGAGTTGAGTAAACTTCTATTTTGAATATCGAATATTTTGAATGAATGATTTGAAGTTCAGGCCTTTGTATTTCGAAAAATTTTTAAGCCCTGATTTTAAGCTTCCGTAATTATGCGTTTATTATGTGTTAATTGTTGGTAATTAGCACGGGGCCTGACAGAGGTCGATCTTCGAAAATACAGCAGCTCCTCGAAGCTGATCGATTAAATCATCTATCCTAGGGAGAGGATTTATTCCTAACAGTTAACTTATTCAACTCCCTATAATCTATACAACACACGCATACTCCCATCCTTCTTCTTAAAAAATAAAATCGGAGCTCCCCACGATGATGTACTGGGACGGATAAAGCCTTTATTCAACAAATCTCGGATCTGATCTTTCAATTCTTGCATCTCCTTAGGAGCAAGTCTGTAAGGCGGCTTGGAAACTGGAGCAACTTAGGATACTAATTCAATAGTAAATTCTAATTCTCTATCTGGTGGCAGACCTGATATGTCTTCTGGAAAGACGTCTGGAAATTCATTCACTACTTCAACGTCTTCCAACTTAATTTTCTTATCTGTACTATTGATAAAGAACTAACTAAGAATCCTTGATATCCTTTCTTTAAATATATTTGGACTTTCAAAGCTGACATAAGCTTAGGAGTGTGGTCAAATCTGTCAGCTCTGAACAAAAACGAGATCCCGTTGGGTATTTTAATCTTAAGAGTTCTTTGTTTAAAATCTGTAATGGTTCCATACTTAGCTAACCAATCTATTCACATAATTAAATCAAACTCAAGCATAGGTAATACTATCAGATCTGCATAAACGATATTCCTCTATAGCTTAAGTTCTATGTTACGAAAAACACCATTCGTAACTAAACATTCTCCTGAGGAAACACGAACACAATATCCTACCTCTAATACTTCTGATTGAACTGATAAATTCTTAGCGAAATTTATTGATATAAAAGAATGTGTTGCACCATAATTTAACAAAGCTAAAGAAGGCATATTGGCAACAAAATCTTATCGGTAACAACCATCGAATCTGGTGGAGCCTGTTCTGCTGTCATAGCTCTACTATTGATGAGTTGTTTGTTCTGAGGACAATTTATCTATATGTCCAGGCTTGCCACATGTATATGTTAGGACCGAAAATAGGAAAATAATGCAAGCAAGCGCTGCTACTGATAAATAAAAAATTTTTGCGCTGCTGTAAAGGAGCTACAATAGCTCAAGGTTCTTGAACATTAAATAGAGCACTGGAGACAGATCTGGTATGTAATAAAAACATGCGGAAAACACCAGAAATGAATCCTAATTTTAAAGCTCAACACAAACAGATTTCTGTTTATAGAATCTGTCCGATCGTGCAAGTGTGCAATCTGTTATGCGTGTGTGCTAATAATTAAATGCGTATGCGGAATACTGTAAATAAAAGAATACAATACACTGTTGTTTGTTTATGGAAGTTCGGATATAAATATCCTACATCTCCCCTTCTTTCTTCTTCAGGAAGGTTCCACTAGAAGGTTTGATCTACACCTCGTGTACAGACCCGATCCCGCAGCCAGCAGCTGCAAGAACTCCTAGACTCCACCAGCCCTCGGCTGTCTCAATCAGAACTTGTTTAACGTCTCTGTTCAAAGACTACAGACATAGAGTTTAACGTCTTCGTGCTTGGACGGGATCTGATTTTTGGGTTTGAGATTCATTCACTATACAATTTCGCTCAACTCTCAAGAATGTGAATGAATCTCTGTGTGTGTGAGATATACAGTGTAAGAACAACTCTCGTAATAATAATATCTCACACAACTGGGAAATGCTCCTAAAAGAGCTGATTAGAACTCAGCAGTCGACACTAATTGTAAGCTCCTCTCTAATGGTGGTCGACTGCTTCGCTCTTCTATTTTTCTTCCCTCTGTTTCTGTTTCTGTGTGTATATGTCGATCTCAATCTTGATCAATCTTCTTCAACAGAGAACTTCTGTATATATATGGCTTCCCCCAAATATGTCCGTTAGATTAATTCCAATTCCTTTCTGCGCTTGTTAAGGCTAAGTTGTCTTCTTCCCAAATTGGTGAAATCATCCTCTGTACATTGTACTATTTCCCAGAATAGTACTAATCTTTTCCCCTTGATTTAAGGCATTTGTACGACTCAATTTTAGCCACAGATTCTTTCCCTTTTAAATGGTGATAGCGTCCCAACAGCTGAATGTTCTCCAACAATTTGTTCAACAGTTGTTCGCTCAGCTGTTGTCTTTTCTCCACATCAACATATGATTTTAGTTCCTACAGCTGCTGCTTCACAATTTCTTCGACCGATCATCTTTTGTTAACTTCTTTTCTTTGAAACTGCTGAAACTATCTTCTGTTTGCATCTCTAATTTCTGAATTCATCTTTCTGTTTCAATTCGACCACTTGTATCGTTTTTCTTTTCTTCAACAGCTACTGTCTGTCATTTGTTTCACTCCTTCTGTTTTTTATTCCAGATTTTCAAAAACTGAGTTGTTCAACAGCTGATCCATCTTTGCTACATCTGATAAACTTCTTTTCTTCTTTTCCTCATCAGCAACCTACTGTTCGATCTTCATAAGAAACTTACTGTTCGATCTTCATCAGCAACCTACTGTTTGATCTTCATCAGCAACCTACTGTTCGATATTCATCAGTAACCTACTGTTCGATCTTCATCAGCAACCTACTGTTCGATCAACAACCTACTGATTCTGTTCTTCAAGTTTACTTCGAAACAGGCTTCTTCTATCTTTACGTTCCAGATTTTCTTATTTCTGTACGCTTGATCAGATTTCGCCTTCGCAGGCTCAACAGTAGTCTTCTCATTGGAGAAGCTAAATCAACAGATACGCTGACTTCATCCTTGCTGATATCTCTTGTTGTTTTACTGCTGAACATACAGGATCATAGAACATTTCTCAATAGATATGCTGACATCATCCTTGCTGATTTATCTTCTTCCCTTACGCTTTTATGTCTGTTCATCCTTATTCTCTTCACCTTTTGTTAACATCATTATATTCCTTGTAAAACATTGTTCTTCTCGTCGGATTCTTCTGTTCAGACTCCTTCCATATTGCTGATTTAGTTCAAATAGCAACCTCAATATAAGATATATTCTTGACAGATAATCTCCATCAGATTTCTCCTGCTCTCTTTACGTCAGAATTTCTGTTTGCTCTTCGTCTTATAATTTCTGTTAACTTCAACAGATATTTCTGCAACCGACTTCAACAGACATCTTCTAATTCTGTTCTTCACATTCTGTTAAACGTCTGCACACTACGTAGGATAATTAGAAACACAATAACAGGTTTTGTGTAATTCAAAACAGAAATTTTCAGATTTGAAAAAAAAAACCAGATTTTTGAGAAGGGCCATATGCAACAATATGATATGATTTTGAAATAACAGAACGAAACAGAAACTGATGCTTAAACAGATAGCTCAAATTAATAAAGACTAAAAGATAGATAGCACTGGAATTTACAGAATCTCTTCCATTTCTTTTAAATTCTGTCCCATACCAGAATTCAAAGTCTTGGCATACACACAAATCTCGCAAGATCTGTGTCAGCTCGTCAGAAGACATATCATTGCACGTTCTTTTGGAACAGTGCTCTACAATTTCAACATTATTACTCTCCCTATCTTTTATAATATAAGCTCAAATAACAACAAAGCATCGGCTGAAATTCCGCATACCATCAGAGCACTTTAAATAAATTTTGTTTCAAAACAAAAACACGTGCTATTGAGTCACCTAAAATATTCAGATTTGGCAAACAAATGATAATTGAAGCTAACGGATTTTACTTTCATTTCTCCTGTTTGTCACATGTGCTGAAAACAGCCCAACAAAAATAGAATCTTGACATCCACACGGAACTCGCGCATTCCGTGTCGGCTCGACAAAAGAACAACCGAAGATCAAAAATCATTCCTCTCCCTATCTTCATAAACTAAGCTCTTCAAAAATTTTAAAAAAAATTAAAACAGATAGCACATGTGTTTTAAAATTATGTGCTCATTCAAGAACAACCCGCTCTTATACCACTAGTTAGGACCGAAAATAGGAAATTAATGCAAGCAAGCGCTGTTACTAATAAATAAAAAATTTTTGCGCTGCTATAAAGGAGCTACAATAGCTCAAGGTTCTTGAACATTAAATAGAGCACCGGAGACATATCTGGTATGTAATCAAAACATGCGGAAAACACCAGAAAAGAATCCCAATTTTAAATCTCAACACAAACAGATTTCTGTTTATTGAATCTGTTCGACCGTGCAAGTGTGCAATCTGTTATGCGTGTGTGCTAATAATTAAATGCGTATTCGGAATACTGTAAATAAAAGAATACAATACACTGTTTGTTTATGGAAGTTCGGATATAAATATCCTAAATCTCCCCTTCTTCCTTCTTCAGGAAGGTTCCACTAGAAGATTTGATCTACACCTCGTGTACAGACCCGATCCCGCAGCCAGCAGCTGCAAGAACTCCTAGACTCCACCAGCCCTCGGCTATCTCAATCAGAACTTGTTTAACGTCTCTGTTCAAAGACTACAGACACAGGTTTTAACGTCTTCATGCTTGGACGGGATCTGATTTTTGGGTTTGAGATTCATTCACTATACAATTTCGCTCAACTCTCAAGAATGTGAATGAATCTCTGTGTGTGTGAGATATACAGTGTAAGAACAACTCTCGTAATAATAATCTCACACAACTGGGAAATGCTCCTAAAAGAGCTGATTAGAACTCAGCAGTCGACACTCGTTGTAAGCTCCTCTCTAATGGTGGTCGACTGCTTCGTTCTTCTATTTTTCTTCCCTCTGTTTCTATTTCTATGTGTATATGTCGATCTCAATCTTGATCAATCTTCTTCAACAGAGAACTTCTGTATATATATGGCTTCCTCCAAATATGGCCGTTAGATTAATTCCAATTCCTTTCTGCGCTTGTTAAGGCTAATTTGTCTTCTTCCCAAATTGGTGCAATCATCCTCTGTACATTGTACTATTTCCCAGAATAGTACTAATCTTGTCCCCTTGATTTAAGGCATTTGTACGACTCAATTTTAGCCACATATTCTTTCCCTTTTAAATGGTGATAGCGTCCCAACAGCTGAATGTTCTCCAATAATTTGTTCAACAGCTGTTCGCTCAGCTGTTGTCTTTTCTCCACATCAACATTTATTTTAGTTCCTACAGCTGCTGCTTCACAATTTCTTTGACTTATCATCTTCTGTTAACTTCTTTTCTTTGCAACTGCTGGGACTATCTTCTGTTTGCATCTCTAATTGCTGAATTCATTTTTCTGTTTCAATTCGACCACTGGTATCGTTTTTATTTTCTTCAACAGATACTGTTTGTCATTTGTTTCACTCCTTCTGTTTGTTATTCCAGCTTTTCAACAACTGAGTTGTTCAACAGCTGATCCATCTTTGCTACATCTGATAAACTTCTTTTCTTCTTTTCCTCATCATCAACCTGCTGTGCAATCTTCATCAGCAACCTACTGTTCGATCTTCATCAGCAACGTACTGTTCGATCTTCATCAGCAACCTACTGTTCGATCTTCATCAGCAACCTACTGTTCGATCAGCAACCTACTGATTCTGTTCTTCAAGTTTACTTCGAAACAGGCTTCTTCTCTCTTTACGTTCCAGATTTTCTTCAATATTCATCTCTTCTCTGTACTCTTGATCAGATTTTGCCTTCGCAGGCTCAACAGTAGTTTTCTCATTGTAGAAGCTAAATCAACAGATACGCTGACTTCATCCTTGCTGATATCTCTTGTTGTTTTACTGCTGAACATACAGGATATCTCATAGGACATTTTGTCAGGCCTCGTGCTCAAATCAGAGATAAAACATGCAAACACAAGCGGAAGCTACTAAAAAGCGGGTAAAATTTTCGCTTTGGCCTGACGGCTTGAAACTATATAATATAAAATAGTGCGATACTAAAAATAAATATCCCAGTTTATACAAACCACTAAACAACACAATCAGTATAGCATACGAATACAAGTATCAGACTCCAACCACTGGATACAACAACGAAGCACAGGGCATCCCCTGGCTAACTCAACTGATACATATAGATATGCTATACGCAACTGGGATACGCTAACCACCTCCTGGGGCACCACCAGCTGGATTAAAACCACGACCAGCAATCAAACCTGGGTTCCCTGAAAACAACACAAACATGGAAAACAACCAAGCCCCAGAGGGACATGGGGTCAAACCCCACTAAGGAGAGCAACTGAAACAGTTAAAGAAAAGCATAAGATAAAATTCAGATACTATGCGCGAAATCATGGCTACCACCGAACGCCGGGAGCCAAAGAATTCTGACAGCTGCTCAACAACTGAAATCAGGTGCCATAATATGAGGTGTGAGAGCTACTCACTCCGCCCATATACATACTCAACATGCGGTCACCCAACCCATAAGGTGTGAGATCTACTCACTCCGCTCATGGTGGCCAATCACACCAGCAGGGAGAAAGCACGTGAGGTGTGGGAGCTACCCACTCCGCCCACAATTCTGCATTCTAGCACATGCCCTTCAACAATGCATGGCACGACAACAATAGAGATCTACAGCGAATGTGGATAATACGTGCATGTGTATAACAGAACACAACTAGCATATAACATATGCAAGACAACAACCAATGCACGGCAATTCCACACATACAACACAGAATGCACACTAGTAACCTGCACATAAATCTCACGCCAGATCTCATGCTGTAACAAGCTCAAAATCCGTACCTTAATTTTGCACAACGATTATCACAAATACAGGCCCGAGAGATCTGAGTCCAACACCTTCTAAACACACGCACAAGCAGGTTTCAGGGAAACGCTAAAAGAAACTCACGGCCATACACAAAATTACGTGGCTGGGAGTTAAACACTCAAACCAGCAATTACTCTTCCTAAAACATCTTAATAGGAAGCTTAAGATAAGGCTAGAACCGAGATCTCATCGAATAAAACGGAGTTTTACCTGAACTACGCAACACACGAACACAACAGCAACTTCGTGCTTTTTATCCAGCCAACGACAGCCTCCTAAATCAGTATAGGAAGAAAGAGCTCTTCGAGAGGATTCCTACACTACCTCGAACGTGAAAAATGGTGGCCGGAATCAACAGTAATCGCTGGATAAAATCAACGGTGAACAGTACCCGAGGGTTTGAGAAACAGAGAACGAAGGTCGGGTAAATTTTGCTAAGTATGGGATCTGAAGAAGTAATAGATGACCACGCTTCTAACATATAAATACCCAGTAGAAATCTGGTTAAAAACATGCACCGACAGAAACAAATCTCACAGCCATACAACGCATGCGCTAAAACCATGGTGAAATCTGAAATGTTAACGCTAGTGAAGTCTGAAGGCTATTGCTCATCGCTGGGGAAATCTGGAAGCCAATGCTAAAAGCTGGAAATTCTAACACTACCGCGGAGAAGTCTGAACGCTGAAACCAACGCTAGAGAGATCTGGACAATTTACACACTAGGCGCTAACACTTGCGCGCTACACCAAATACGACGATGTAGCGGAGAAGTCTGGACAACATGCGTTAAACGCTAAATGCTGCCTCAATCAACAAATCTCATCCCACGCGACCAGATCTCTCATGCTAGCTCAATACGGCGTCACACCATTTTAACTAAACGGCTTCGCGTTGCAGTAACACAAAACACGCGGGGCATATGTCTACATAACCAAGTGCAACAGATTTCACCTCTACACCGAAAAACCAGACTTCACGAAACGACGGAGTTTCTTTTCCTACACTACTAAACAACTGCGCAAAAACAAAAGCACCAGTGACCAGATTCCTCAAGAAATCTGGACAGATCTCACCAAATACCGAACAGATTTCTCCATCAAAATCTCCAAATATCAAAATTTCCAGAATTGCTTAAAATGTAAAATCTGACCCGAAAATACCAACCAAACTACCGAACAGAGATCTGAACCACCAGAAATCTCTAAAAACCGATTAATTTACAATTAATCTTAATTAACTTTTCAGGTCTCACATCTCTCCCCAACTAAAAAGGATTACGTCCTCGAAATCGACAACAATTCTGAACATACAACACCGCAGCAAAATACAAAACAGGAACTCGCCTAACACATGGCCAAGAGTTCAAGATTACTGAGCAAACAATTTACAACAGCTAGGGAAGAAATACAACCAAAAGCTACAAACTACTGGAAATTTATCTCAACAACTACTCAAACAGATGCGGCCACTCGCGCTGCATCTTCCCTTCCATGTTTGCTCCACTGCACCATTACCAACGGAATGGTCTTATTCCTCAACTGTTTCTCTTTTCTGCCAAGGATATACAAGGGATATTCTTGATAACTCAAAGTCTGATCTAGCTCAACCTCGTCATTCCTAAGCACATGAGACGGATCTGGCTCATACTTCCTCAACATGGAAACATGAAAGACGTAATGTAGAGATGACAACTCTGGCGGCAACAACAGCCGATACGCTAAAGGGCCAATCCTCTCAACAATCTCATACGGTCCAACGTAACGAGGGGCTAACTTTCCCTTGCGTCCAAAGCGCATCACACTGCGAAACGGAGAAACCTTGAGAAATACATGATCACCAAACTGAAACTCAAGAGGTCGACGCCTCTTATTCGCATAACTGGCTTGACGATCATGGGCAGCTTTCATCCGCTGTCTAATAAGATCCACATGATCTTTCATTTGCTGCACAAAATCTGGGGCAGATAGCTGCTTCTCCCCCACTTCTTCCCAACACACTGGCGATCTGCACTTTCTGTCATACAAAGCCTCAAACGCGCCATACCAATCGTCACTTGGTAGCTGTTATTGTAGTAAAAACTCAACCAAAGACAACGCGTCTTGCCAGCTACCTCCGAAATCCAACACAACAGCTCGCAACATATCCTCCAACGCCTGGATAGTGCGCTCAGATTGTCCATCTGTCTGCGGGTGATACGCGGTGCTCATAGCCAATCTGGTACCAAAGCTATTTGCAAACTCTTCCAAAACCTGGAAGTAAACCTCGGATCTCTGTCGGAAATGATCGAAACAGGCACACTGTGCAGTCTAACAACAAAATCAACGTACAGCTTCGCCATCTTCTTCAACGAGAAGGTCATCCAATAGGGAATTATCCTCCAACGCCTGGATAGTGCGCTCAGATTGTCCATCTGTCTGCGGGTGATACGCGGTGCTCATAGCCAATCTGGTACCAAAGCTATTTGCAAACTCTTCCAAAACCTGGAAGTAAACCTCGGATCTCTGTCGGAAATGATCGAAACAGGCACACTGTGCAGTCTAACAACAAAATCAACGTACAGCTTCGCCATCTTCTTCAACGAGAAGGTCATCCAATAGGGAATAAAATGTGCAGACTTCGACAGTCGGCCTATGACCACCAAAATAGCATCGCATCCTCTGCTGGTACGAGGTAGATGCGTCACGAAATTTATCTCTATGTGCTCCCAATTCCATTGGGGCACTTCCAAACTCTGCAACAGACCACCAGGTCTCATCCTTTTGGTCTTAACCATCTGACAATTCAAACAACGAGCAACGAAACCAGCAACGTCGCTCTTCAGGCCAGCCCACCAAAAGTGCGGCTTCAAAGCATGGTACATCTTCCGTGCACCAGGATGAACACTATGTATGCTACAGTGCGCTTCCCGAAGGATCTCCACCTTCAAATCAATCCAATTGGGCACAACCAACCTGCCCCAGAAACGCAAACAACCATAAGAAGAGACAGAATAATCCTCAAGTTCGCCAGACCTGACCTTTAACTTCAACTCGTGGATAGACGGATCAGTTCTTTGAGCTGCTTGAATAGTAAAAACAATCTGTGACTCCACTTGGAAAGAAGAAACCATTACGCAATCCTCAGCCGGGTAGAATCTCCAACCCGTAGTGTTAAGATGCTCTTGATCCTTAGAGATGTACAACGACGCAAGCATCTCGCTAGCCTTCCTGCTCAAAGCATCGGCCACTACGTTCGACTTCCCAGGCTGGTACTTAATCTCACAATCAAAATTTTTTAGTAGCTCCATCCACCTACGTTGTCTCATATTTCAAGTCAGGCTGCAAAAACAAATACTGCAAACTCTTGTGGTCGGAGTACACCACAAACTGCTCGCCATACAGGTAGTGACGCCAGATTTTCAACGCAAAGACCACGGCTGCTAACTCCAAATCATGGACTGGATAACGAGTCTCGTGCGGTTTCAACTGCCGCAAGGCATACGCAATGACTCGACCATTCTGCATCAAAACACAGCCCAATCCATTGAGCGAAGCATCATAACAAACAACGAATCCACCTGTTACGGACGGCAGAGCCAACACAGGCGCAGTAGTCAGTTTCTCTTTAAGCAGCTGAAAGGCATTCTCGCACTGCTCAGTCCAAACAAAATGCTTGTCCGTCTGAGTCAATTGAGTCGTCGGCTTTGCTATACTGGAAAATCCCTCAATGAAGCGACGATCATAGCCAGACAGACACAAGAAACTGCGAATCTCGGAAACATTCCTGGGACGCTCTCAGTTCAGAACGGCATCAACCTTACTAGGATCTACAGAAATCCCCTCGGCTGAAATCACATGTCCCAAGAATACAACACGATCCAATCAGAACTCGCACTTGGAGAACTTAGCATACAACTGCTGGTCTCTCAACGTCTGAAGGACAATACGCAAATGGTCCTTGTGCTCCAAAGGAGTCTTCGAATAGACTAAGATGTCATCTATGAACACGATCACAAACTGATCAATAAACTCGCGGAAAACTCGGTTCATCAAATCCATGAAAACTGCTGGGGCATTCATCAATCCAAACGGCATAACCAAAAACTCATAATGCCCGTACCTCGTACGAAAAGCAGTCTTCACGACATCTTGGTCTCTCACTCTCAGCTGATGGTACCCTGAACGCAAGTCAATCTTTGAATATACCACAGAACCTTGCAATTGATCAAACAGATCATCGATTCTTGGCAACGGGTACTTGTTCTTAACAGTGGCTTTATTCAGCTGGCGAAAATCAATTCACATCCGCATTGAGCCATCCTTCTTCTTCACAAATAAAATGGGCGCTCCCCATGGTGACATACTAGGTCGGATAAAACCTTTCTCCAGCAAATCATCTAACTGCACCTTGAGTTCTCTCAACTCCGCAGGCGCCAGACGATACGGGACATGAGAAATCGGAGATGTGCCAGGCAGCAGCTCTATGCTGAAGTCAATTTCCCGCCTCGGAGGAAACTAGGAATCTCCTCCAGAAACACATCCGGGAAAGTCGCACCACGGGAACATCACTAAGCTGAACGTGGGAAGAAGAAGACGCATCCAAAGCGTAGATCATAAAGCCAGAATTCCCCAAAGACAACAAGCTAAACATCTCCATCGCGGAGACCAACGGGATCTTTGATCAAGAATCCTGGCCGTGGAAGTCCCACTTCTCGCCAGACAAAGGCCTAAAGCGCACAATCCCATGGAAACAATCCACAGAGTCCCTATAGTTGGACAGCACATCCATCCCAACTATGCAATCGAAATCCCAAAGCATCAAATGTATCAAGTTCGCTAACAGGACATGCTCACCAAACCGCAACATGCCAACCAACAAAACCTCCTGGGAGAACAGGCTCACACCACTAGGGGTAGAAACAGAAACAGTATCGCCCAACGAAATGGTACACAGACCATGCTCAACAACAAACGAATCAGAAATAAACGAATGCGATGCACCGGTGTCAAACAACACACGCGCAGGAAAATCAAAAACAAGGCAAGTACCTGCGATCACCCGACTCGTTGTCTCCTCGGCCTGCTCCCTCGTAATGGCGTTGGCCTGAGCATGCTGAGGTCCAGAAAATAACTGCTGAGACGGCTGTCCGAACCGCGACGGACCAGGCTGAAGGAACGGCCTGAACTGAGCCTCACCAACTCTGGACTGCTGAAACTGAGGGGAACGACCCCTAGACTGACCTCCACGACCCTGAGGCGGTCTGCTGTTATCCCACAGACGGACACACTCTAGCAAAATACCTGTACTGACCACAAATGTTGCATGAACCCTGCACACCAACACACTGGGTCGACGAATGTCTGCCCCCACAGTAACCACTAAAATCAGCCCGAGAACCACTCTTATTCGAGGTACCTGAACCAGAAGAGCCAGAACCCGATTTCTTCTTAAACTGCTGACCGTGGGGTCGAAACCTTTGACGGCTAGACTGTTGAGCCACCTGCTGCTGATGCTGCTGCTGCTGGGGCTGATGGGCTAAATATTCGAGGTACCTGAACCAGAAGAGCCAGAACCCGATTTCTTCTTAAACTGCTGACCGTGGGGTCGAAACCTTTGACGGCTAGACTGTTGAGCCACCTGCTGCTGATGCTGCTGCTGCTGGGGCTGATGGGCTAAATGGGAGGACTGTGAAGACTGTGCTCCCTGAATAGCAGGACGACCACCCTGCGCTACCTGCTGTCTTCGAGCCCGACGACAACGCAAACCTTCCTCAATGTCGATGGCACTATCCACCGCCTCAGCATAGGTCTTGGGCTTACTGGTCAACACCATCTGATACAACTCTTCGTTCAAGCCCTCAAGAAATCTAGTCCGCTTGGCCCTCTCCCGGCCAAAGACATGGGGAACGTATGCCAACAGAGAAGAAAACTTTCTAGCATACTCCCGAACAGTCATCGAACCCTGCTCCAGATGATCGAACTCCCGCTCCCGGGCGTTCACATAAGACTCGGGCACATATTCCTTTCGGAAGGTCTCGCAAAAACTGTTCCAAGAGATCCCAACACTGGTCTCTAACAAGGTACTCGAATCGCCTTGCCACCAGCGCTCTACAGCCTTCCTAAGCAAGAGGGTCGCCAAACTCAGTCGAAGATCGTCATCATACTGCACCCGATCGAAAAGGCCAATAATATTCCTGAGCCACGAGTCCGCATCCTCACTGGACTCATCACCATTAAAGACTGGAGGGTTCATCCTCTGAAAACGTGCTATCACCACGTCCATCCGCTCCACCGGGGGAGGCAAGTGACCAACTTCCTCCTCCTCATCAAGCCTATTACGAGAACGACTAGGAGCGCTACGCCGATCCTCATTCTGTCCTGCCGATTCCTCAAACTGCCCCCTACCTCTACCACGACGTCTAGGCTGCATCTACGAAAACGCTCAACAGGATCAAGCAAAACAGAACAGATACAGCATATATAGCACATAACACAAAAATATGCAGCACGTAGTCACATAGCCAAGCACATGCAACACACAACACTGCGCCTAGTCTCAAGTGTGATCAAATAAATCGAGCTTATCCCAGCTTAAGCTCTGATACCAAAAATGTCAGGGCTCGTGCTCAAATCAGAGATAAAAACATGAAAACACAAGCGGAAGCTACTAAAAAGCGGGTAAAATTTTCGCTTAGGCCTGACGGTTTGAATCTATATAATTTAAAATAGTGCGATACTCAAAATAAATATCCCAGTTTATACAAACCACTAAACAACACAATCAGTATAGCATACGAATACAAGTATCAGACTCCAACCACTGGATACAACAACGAAGCACAGGGCATCCCCTGGCTAACTCAACTGATACATATAGATATGCTATACGCAACTGGGATACGCTAACCACCTCCTAGGGCACCACCAGCTGGGTTAAAACCACGACCAGCTGTCAAACCTGGGTCCCCTGAAAACAACACAAACATGGAAAACAACCAAGCCCCAGAGTTACATGGGGTCAAACCCCAGTACGGAGAGCAACTGAAACAGTTAAAGAAAAGCATAAGATAAAATGCAGATACTATGCGCGAAATCAAGGCTACCACCGAACGCCGGGAGCCAAAGAATTCCGACAGCTGCTCAACAACCGAAATCAGGTGCCATAATATGAGGTGTGAGAGCTACTCACTCCGCCCATATACCTACTCAACCTGTGGTCACCCAACCCATAAGGTGTGAGAGCTACTCACTCCGCTCATGGTGGCCAGTCACACCAGCAGGGAGAAAGCACATGAGGTGTGGGAGCTACCCACTCCGCCCACAATTCTGCATTCTAGCACATGCCCTTCAACAATGCATGGCACGGCAACAATAGAGATCTGCAACGAATGTGGATAATACGTGCATGTGTATAACAGAACACAACTAGCATATAACATATGCAAGACAGCAACCAATGCATGACAATTCCACACATACAACACAGAATGCACACTAGCAACCTACACATAAATCTCACGCCAGATCTCATGCTGTAACAAGCTCAACATCCGTACCTTAATTTTGCACAACGATTATCACAAATACAGGCCCGAGAGATCTGAGTCCAACACCTGCTAAACACACGCACAAGCAGGTTTCAGGGAAACGCTAACAGAAACTCACGGCCATACACAAATTACGCGGCTGGGAGTTAAACACTCAAACCAGCAATTACTCTTCCTAAAACATCTTAACATGAAGCTTAAGCTAAGGCTAGAACCAAGATCTCATCGAATAAAATGGAGTTCTACCTGAACTACGCAACGCACGAACACAACAGCAACTTCGTGCTTTTGCTCCAGCCAACGACAGCCTCCTAAAGCAGTATAGGAAGAAAGAGCTCTTCGAGAGGATTCCAACGCTACCTGGAACGTGAAAAATGGTGGCCAGAATCAACAGGAATCGCCGGATAAAATCAACGGTGAACAGTACCCGAGGGTTTGAGAAACAGAGAACGAAAGTCGGGTAAATTTTGCTAATTATGGGATCTGATGAAGTAATAGAAGACCATGCTCTAACATATAAATACCCACGAGAAATCTGGTTAAAAACATGCACCGACAGAAACAGATCTCACAGCCATACAATGCATGCGCTAAAACCACGGTGAAATCTGAAATGTTAACGCTAGTGAAGTCTGAAGGCTATTGCTCATCGCTGGGGAAATCTGGAAGCCAACGCTAAAAGCTGGAAATGCTAAAACTATCGCGGAGAAGTCTGAACGCTGAAACCAATGCTGGAGAGATCTGGACAATTTACACACTAGGCGCTAACACTTGTGCGCTACACCAAATACGATGACGTAGCGAAGAAGTCTGGACAACAGGCGTTAAACGCTAAACGATGCCTCAATCAACAAATCTCATCCCACGCGACCAGATCTCTCACGCTAGCCCAATACGGCGTCGCACCATTTTATCTAAACGGCGTCGCGTTGAACTAACACAAAACACGCGGGGCAGATGTCTACATAACCAAGTGCAACAGATTTCACCTCTACACCGGAAATCCAGACTTCACGAAACGACGGAGTTTCCTTTCCTACGCTACTAAACATGCTGCGCAAAAACAAAATCACCAGCGACCAGATTCCTTGAGAAATCTGGACAGATCTCACCCAACACCGAACAGACTTAAAAAAAAACAGATTTCTCCCTCAAAATCTCAAAATATCAAAATTTCCGGAATTTCTTAAAATATAAAATCTGACCCAAAAATACCAACCAAACTACCGAACAGAGATCTGAACCACCAGAAATATCTAAAAACCGATTAATTTAACAATTAATCTTAATTAACTTTTCAGGTCTCACACATTTCTCAATAGATATGCTGACATCATCCTTGCTGATTTAGCTTCTTCCCTTACGCTTTTATGTCTGTTCATCCTTCTTCTCTTCACCTTTTGTTAACATCATTCTATTCCTTGTAAAACATTGTTCTTCTCGTCGGATTCTTCTGTTTAGAATCCTTCCATATTGCTGATTTAGTTCAAATAGCAACCTCAATATAAGGTATATTCTTGACAGATAATCTCCATAAGATTTCTCCTGCTCTGTTTACGTCAGAATTTCTATTTGCTCTTCGTCTTTCTGTTAACTTCAACAGATATTTCTTCAACCGACTTTGACAGACATCTTCTAATTCTGTTCTTCACATTCTGTTAAACATCTGCACACTACGTAGTAATATTAGAAACACAATAACAGGTTTTGTGTAATTCAAAACACAATCTGGATCTGTTTACACAGATCCATCAGTATAACACACATTCTGACCAAAACGACACTGACCCAAATGATTCTTCTTGCAGGTTGGACATGCTGGCCTGTTCCCAGTTTTTAGGAACTGTAGTGATAGGTTGAGCTGTTATGGGTCCTTTTCTTTGTGACCCTTGCTGATTATTGTTTGGCTTATTGAATTGCCTACGGTCCTTATTCTGGAAGGCTTTAAGTTTCAATTGTCTATCATCCTCAATCACTTTCCCATCCTGTTCAGCACGTAAAGCTTTGTTTACAGCTGCTCTATAATCCACTGGTTCAGCAAGTCTGACGTCATGCCTTATCATGGGCTTCAACCCATTAATGAAATGTCGGAGCTTTACATCTGCATTTGTTCCTATTAGAGGAACAAAGTAACATCGTCTCTCAAATTTGCGGATATAATCCTTCATTGGCATTCCTTCTTGCTTCAAAGTTAAAAATTAATTCTGCAACTCCTCCCTCACATCTACTGTGAAGTACTGGTCATAGAACACCCGCTTAAACTCTTCCCAGGTGAGCATTTCCAAGTCTACTGTTAGCTTGGCCCCTTCCCACCAGATCATTGCATCTCCTCTCAGCATATATATTGCACACAGAGGTCTCTCTTGATCGATCAGATGCAAATAATCAAATATAACTTCCACTGATTTGATCCAGCTTTCAGCTATTAGCGAATCAGTCGAGCCAGAAAATTCTTGAGGTCGTTTTCTTCTAAACCTCTCATGTGTATCTTCACGACCAATCAGTCTTCCTGAGGATTGACCATTTCCTTGATTGGTTTGATCAATCAATCGTTCCAGTAGTTGGGCCATGCTAGTTAGGACAGGGTTAGTACCTTCTATTTCACCCTCCCCTTCAATGGTACCTCGTCTTTCTCTACCTCTTCCTGTCATTATCTGTAAGGGGTAGCCCAAATCTACCACAATAATATTATGAGAAATTACTATATTCTAGAAAATGAAATAAAACTCACAAGAGATAAAAGCGGCTGGCGAGAACTGCCTCAGACTGGAAGAGTATTTATCTCAAAAACCATGCTCTGATACCAATTGTAAGGACTTGACTTTTTCTAACTTAACTGAATAATTTTAGGGTTCAAATTGAAAGGTACTCAAATTTTTGAACTTGTCTAAAGGACAATTCAACAAAAGTTCTGGACTGAAATGTAAGAGAACGAGAATCTCATGCGTTAAACTGGAAAACAGATCCGATCAATAAATACATGGAATTGTATATACATTAGGAGTACAATCTCCGTTCAGATTACAACAAAACAACAAAACGGTAATCTACTATGTTTAAAAACTGTATCAATAATGTCAGTACAACAAAATCTGAAGGACATAAGAACAAAATGGAAACTGTTGTCCACGATAAACAATCTCCTATCTGGTCAGCTCCTACCATCCATATTCCTAAAATTAATTACGTGCAATCAAGGAAACTAGTGAACCTAGGGGCTCAACAGGCATATCTGGAATAGCTAAATCATGCAATACAAGCATAACAATATGTGAATCTGAACTAGCTTAACAATGAATATGCTGAATACGATAAACTGTCAAATATGAAATATATGAAACCATAATAGCATATATCTGAAAAAAATTTCTTGCTCCTTAAAAAGAAGGATCTTTAAACATCTCTTTAATCTGTGATTAAAAATCACCTTAGGCGCTATTCTTACTTTTCTGTACATTATGGCTTAGACACCTATACATAAGGTCAATTTGTTTGATCAAACTGTCATCTGATACCAGGGAACTAGGAACAAATCCCATCTATCGCATATAAAGGGTATAGAGTTCGTCAACCATTTCTTAGTCCCTTTCGAGTTCAAAGGGGCACACTGGTTCGTCAGCCAGCGTCCTCAACCTCTCCTATGTGACCATCTGTTATCTATGTCATAATCTGTATAAACACTTTTCTTTCTTTAAACATTCTGTAAAACTTTCCTTTCTTTTCTATAAATCTGCTTTCCTTTTCTCTGCCAAATATGGTTTACGGGTTTTAAAACTCTATTGATGATCGGGAAACAATTTGGGAATTCATTGGAATTCGTACGAAGCGAAAACTGGAATCAATTTCTCGAATCTGGAATACTATACTGTGAAATAGTATAGCCATGAATAAATCGACTTACGCGTTCAAATCGAAGAAAACAGGATGAAGAATTAAGCAAAAGTTTCTGTATCTATCAAATCAGACTTGAGGAGAAACAACTCGAAATCTGAATAATACGCGAACATATCTACAAAGAAGAAAGGAATCAGATTTGGACTGTTTAGTCAACTCAGATTTGGAAAAGTCAACACAGCTGGATTGTGTCGTTCAGATGTCAATGGCCAACCGAAGTCAACTCAGATTTGAACTAGTCAACATAGCAAAATTGACCAATTCAGATTTGAATCACGAACTCATATGTCAACATAAAACAGCTTAGAAACAGAACGCTGACTCAAAATCATCTCGCTCTAGAAAATTTCATCTTTCGCAAAATAACCATATTTCAGACTTAACTCAGAATAAAACATGAATTTCGAAGGTTTCCTTAGTTTGAAGGAATCTAAATATCTAAGGAAATTTCTGGAAAACAAATCGAATAAGCTGCTTGCAAGCTACTGTGAAGAAATTCTTGGAACTCTGAAGAAACAACTGGACGAACATCATCAAACATTTTCTGAATTAAAATCTCAATAAACCCATACTTTTCTGCTTAAAACATAACACAGCTTGTCTGTGTATGAAGAACAGTCATAATAATTAAACCTTTAAAAACGCATACAAACATGCACACAGAACAACAACATATGCTTTCAAGAGTGTAGCAAGAAACATAGTTTACTCGCCTTTATCTGTAACTCAATCACAGCGAGTTATCTAGCCTGAATCAACGGACAAACCCGATCAATCCCCGTAAAAACATTGAAAACTTTGTTCGATATTCTTACAGATAGCACTACTGGGGAAAAGTATTTTGATTGAAGATTAATGATGCATGACATGTCTAACATCCTATATATATATATGAATTCAAATGCCTAAGAAGGAAACACGTTTCTTCAAGATGCTAAAAAAAATTGCTTTTAAAAGTGCTACTCAATTTCAAACAATAATTAAAAGAATGCATACCAAACCATTTTATTTAAGAAGAGGAAATAAATTGGTTTGCCTGGACAGCATGGACAGCTCCTGTATTTGTCTCTGAAATCTAAAAATTTCAACTAATCGAAAGCTGATTAACAACGATATTTCACGGTCGGAGAGACAACTGTTGTTATTCCTCATATCTCATTACCAACTGTTGTTCCTCCAACAGATTATACAGAAGCATTTGCACAGCTCCGAGCTATAGTTAATAAGATCTCTTTTGAGCAAGTGCAAACCAGATTTCAATTAGACGAACTCAAGGCCACTCTTTTTAAGAAAATTGCAAACCTCGAGACTACGTTCCTTGCTGCTTCTGATAATTAGGACAGGGTCGTTCCTGTTCAAAACAATGTCTTCCGTAAGGAGATGCAAGTTCAGAAGGCTGCTATGTATAAGGAATTGGATGATATTCGTAAGGAGATACAGGACCAGAAAGCTGCTATTGCGCATGATCTGCTTGAATTCCGAGTGGAATCACAAGAAAACTCCCATACCCTCAGTGCTAATTTGTCAGAAATCATAGCCTACATTAATAGGGGCCGTGATGACAAAAAGGGGGAAATAAGTAGCAGCCGAGGTCCGCAGCCTCCTGACGATCGAAGCAGACCATCTGGTGGTGGAAGCAGTAGTGATCCGTCAAGGAAAATATGAAGTGGATACAGAGGAGGACGAAGTACTAGCTCTAGAGGATTTCGATATTGGCTTGGAGGAAGCTGAGCAGATTTTTGTTTTTCAGTTCTTTGTACAAATCTCTTGTACTTAGCCAGATTTGAACATATATATATATAGCACGACTTTGAGCAAGTTATTTTTGTCTCTAATTAAGTCATAGGCTGCTAAGTTTTGCGATTCCAAGGAAGGTTAATGGTTGCAAATCTGATAGATTTGAAGGAATCGATACGGAGAGAAGCCCGTTGTATTCGCCAGAGTGTCCATCCTGAAAACAGTAAAATTATTGATTCCTTGAAATAAATTTTTTGGTGGGAAGGCCTGAAAGGTGGTATTTCTGATTTTGTGCTCGATGTCTAAATTTCAAGCAGGTCAAAGCAGAGCGTGTAACGCCTAGAAAATCCATAAAATCCAAAAGATAAATCCAAATATTTGAAGGGTTAATTGCTAATTTCAGTGCCCTTTGTCAACTTCAATTCAGCGATGCAGTTTTTGTTCAAGCTGAATTTTCAGATTAGAGCATGTAACGTCCAGAAATCCATATTCCACAAATATAAAGTTATAAGCTCGAGGGATCTATTTTTAATTTTTATTTCAAATCAGATTTTATCTGTGCTGATGTGGTTCAGTTTAGGGCGCGGTTGCGATAGCTGTCCAACCGGTCAAGATAAGCCCAGTTCATTTCATTTTTAACCAAATCGGTTTGATCTGCATTTTATTTGTTTTAAAAACAGGGTTGCGCTGTTATTAGTAGCGTTTTAACAAAACTTTTTTCATGTAATCTGGCTTTGAGATTTTTGTATAAATACCTGCACAAGCACCTCTCATTAGAGGAAAACCTTTTGAGAAAGTGGTGCTCTCTGTGAAAAGAAAACCGACCGAAGTTTTAAAAGCTTTTCAAAGGGGCGATCATGTTTGTTCGCTGTTTAGTTCGGATAAATCTATGCTAATCATCGTCGTTGTTAAGGCAAGTAAACTCTGTTTCTTGTTGTACTTTGGAAAACATATATTGATTTCCTTCTTGTTTTTGTGTGCTAGTTTTAAAGGTTTGAGAAGCGTTTTTAAAGTTTTTCAAACACAGAGTTGAGTTTAAAATGATTTCTTGAGAAATTGTAAGAAAATGTTTTTACGATGTTCAATCGAGTTTCTTCCTGAGTTTTCTGGGATGTTCTTCAAGTAGCTTATGTGTTTTGTTTCAATAGCTTACAAGCAACATACGTGTCCCTGTTTCTGGAATTTTCCTTAGATATTTTCGATTATTTCAGACTAAAGAAATCTTCTAAGATGATAATCATTTTGAGCTAAGTCCATGATCTGTTTCTTTTCCCAGTGCTGATTTTTAAGTCGCGGCTTGTTTCCTTTCTCTGAGTTGTTTTATGCTTGTGATCTGATTTCATGGTTCGAGCTGAATTGTTTGACCGTCGTAATCTAGTCTGCTCATTTAAGTCGTGTTGACTTTTCCTAATCTGAGTTGACCAAACAAACCAGATCTGATTTTCTATTCTGAGCTGGAATGCTCGCATGTTGTTCATGTTGGAGCAGCGACGGATCCGGATCACGCTCCCGAGGCACAGTAGAAGTCTTAAAAATTTTATGCCCGGGAATGCTCATACGCGAATAAAACAAAAGATAAACATGGATAGGATGTTTACAAATATTTACCTTTGGCGACATCGCCCGGGCTCCAAGAATTCCGATTTTACTCGGCAATAACACTTCAACGGTTGACTCTCCGATTTGTTTGCCTAATCTGGTCCACAACCAGTTTCCAAATTCCTTCGCTTCCTTGCACTAGAAAGAACATCGAATTGTCACAAACGGAATCTCCTCGCCAAGACGTCCAAAATGAGGTCCGGCAGCGGCGGCTAGCGACGGTGGCGGCGATGGCGGATGGAGGCTGAGAGTGGATGGGATGGGAGATGTGAGGACTATAATTAACCGATTTAATTGGAGGCATATTATGAGCAGAGTAGAGGAAACATCAAGACTAAATCGCGTAAGCTGTTGGATGAATATCTAGCAAGGGAGACGTGAACTGTCGGGTATTCAGCTCAGAAGGATTGGTCTAAGATGTTGATGATCTTTGGGTTGGACATAGAACGAATAAGGCGTGAGTTGTTAGATTGGACAAGAGTTTTGAAGGTTTTATCTTTGGAGAGAAATGCCCAGTACGTGTGAGCGGTCCAATGCGTAAACTTTTATACTAACCCTAGCGGTTTTGGGGCGGAACAACTCTGAGCTATTGGATTAGCGAAGGGATATAAAACAGATTAGAGGTGCGCGAGTTGGTGGTACTGTGTGGACCGGCCGGGTTCGTGATTTTGGTGTAGACTGGTACAATTTATGGATTCCATATTAGGCAAGAGCTGGATGTATGTGAGTTGTTCCTCGTATGCGTGATCTGTTTGTCTCGAGCTGGAGAGTATGCGAATTCATTGAGTGACATCAGTTCAGACGCTGGTTGATGGAGCTGACTAGCGTGATCTGTTGGTTGCACGAGCTGATATGTGCACGGGAGCCGATACGCAAACGTGATCTATCGAGTAGCGTGATCTGTCGATGTGGCGTGATCTGTTGGATCCAAGAGCCGATCTGTGCATGTGTTCTGAGCTATACGATGGATATGCGTGATCTGTTCGTCCTGAGCTGGACTCCTGTGCGACGTCGTTTGGTGGTCGCGAGCTGGTATAGCGTAGAGGAGTCTAATCTGGTGTAGTGCTAAGATCTGAGCTGGTTGACTTTCACTGTGGCGTGGAGTGGGAGAATAAATATCAGTGTCGAACAACTCTTATCCAATTTCAGACCTGATATTCGCTATCTTCTTTCCAGAGAGCCTTCGATACGTAATGTTCCCCAAACCCTTACTGTTCATCGCACTCGATTTCTTCCTATTGCCGTCGATTTACGCTGCTCCAAGAAGATGGTGGAGCCGGGTTCCTCTCTCCAAGACCTTTCGTTTGGTACCACTTGGAGCCTTGGATCGGTTTTCTGAGGTCGTGAGATGTAGTTGAAGCGTTCAAACATTTTCGTGATTTCCGGTCGATAGTTCTCCCGTTCCATTTGAGCTCTTGGATAAGGTTGGTTAGTGTTTTACATTTCTATTAGAGTTGGTTATGATGTTTGAGGTGTCGGTTTGAGCTAGGTGAGTTGGTAGCTCCAACTCTGTTCTGTTGAATTGTCCCTGAGCTATTTAAGTATGGCTGAGCAGGTTGTAACTACGTGATGGTTCGAGCCGTTTTGTTGAGTTTTCATGAGCTGGTAGGGCAGTAGACTTGCACGGGTTGTTGGTGATGTGTTCTTGTCCTCGTGCGATATGTTGAGGTAGTAGCCGTGTGAAGTTGAGGTACGAGTGAGCTTATACTAGCAAATATCAGCTTGAGAATATTTCCATTCGTGTGTGAGCTGCTATGATTTATGTGCTAGGTGTATCTGCTTGATTGGTTGGTTTACGATAATTATTATTGTGCTCTTAATTTCTTATGTGTGTGAATTATATGCATGGCTGTGAGTATGATTCTGCATGGCATTCACGCATAGCATATTGAGACTGTATTTTTTGAGACCTGATAATCGTTGAGTCGCGATTTGCCGGCTGAGTCGTGATAGCCAGCTGAGTCGCTGTGATTGGATTCTTATTGATGATTGAGATTTTTTTGCATAGCTGAGTTGTTGTGCCTTGCTTACCGATTATTCTTGGTAGCCCTCATGAATTGCACGTCGGAATTATTGTATGTCTGATATGATTGTTGCTTTATAGATGCTCTTCGTACTGAGATTTGACCACGTTTTATTTTCCCTCTTTGGGCTGCTTTGGTCGATATTGGCCTTTGTAGGATCTTCTGGTAATCCAGCTGGACTGAGTGGAGCGTCGGCTGGTAGATCCCCATTTTGAGTCCCAGTTAAATGTATTATATATTGAATAAATAAAGCAGGATATGCCCTGCGTGGATATTGTATTTGGGGATCTGTATTTGTTGAGATATTGGATGCTTTCACTATTGCTGCTGCTGTTGTTTTTTGGATTTTGAGTTAAAAATCTGTATTTTGATTATTCTTGTATTTTAAATGATAATTTAAGTTCAGGCCAAACGTAAATTTTTAGCCTATATTTGATGCTTCCATGTAATTATGATTAATTGAGTAATTTATCTCTGATTTAGAGCACCGGGCCTGACATTTTGGTATCAGAGCTTAAACTGAGATAAGCTTGATTCTTTTTCATCACATTTGAGTCTAGCACATAGTTTGAGCTTTTTGAATTGTGATTGACTCTGTGATTTTGTTATTTGCCTCTATGAAATATCTGATTTTTGGTTCTTATCGTTGAGTGCCTTATAGATGCCACCGAGGAGAGGTAGAGGTAGAGTCACTAGTAAAACAGTTGAGGAGTGCCTTATAGATGCCACCGAGAGCGATGAGGATGTTACTCATCAGAGTGTGCCTTTGTGTCGTCGAGCTAGACAGGCAGAGGTTGAGGTGGAAGATGTGACTAGGGAAATTGGCGAGATGGAACTAGTGTTGGCTAGGTTTCAGAGGACAAATCCCCATAGGTTCACTCGCGTCGAGGGTGGTCTGATGGATGAAGGCTGGTTGGAGTATATGGAGGAGTTGTTTGACACGGTGGAGTATTCTCAGGAGAGGAGACTGAATTTGTCTGTTTTACAGCTAAGGGATCATGACCAACGCTGGTAGAAGGGTACTTCCCGAGTTATGATAGAGATTGGTGTTTTGATTTCTTGGGAGATCTTCTGTGCAGCTTTTCGTCAGGAGTATACCCCTGAGTCTACTACAATAACCGTGAGAGGGAGTTTGATAATATGAAGCAAGGGAATATGAGGGTGGCCGAGTACGCTTGGAAGTTTTCTTCGCTTCTGTCGTATGTTCCCCACGTTGCTAACCAAGAGATGATGAAGAGGAACAAGTTTCTGAGAGGGTTGAGGCCCGATTCGTTCCGAATGGTGTTAGATGGTTCTCCTGCGACTTATGATGAGGCAGTGGATAGGACGGTGGACATTGAGGAGAGTCTTTTGGAAGCACAGAATTAGGTTCAGTCGACAGGTGGATGCAGTTTTCAATTCGTGCCAGAAGGGACGCATTCTTTTCAGCCTCCTCAGACGTTGCAGCAGTCCAATCGCCATAGGTTCAAGCCATGAGGGAAGCAGTTTAAGAGGCGGTTGAATCCAAGTTCTTCTAGTTCTGTTAGCTCTGGTGGTAGTGGCTCTGTAGGAGTGACGTGTGGTTAGTGTGGAGGTTGACATGTGACTTCTCATTGCCGTGGAGTTCAGGGTCTTTGCCATAAGTGTCGGCAGCCTGGACATTTCGCTAGAGTTTGTCCTTTGATGGGGGACAGCCCTCAAATCAGTCACAGCAAGATTCAGCTGGTGGTTCTTCGCAGAGACCGCAAGCTTTTGTCCAGTCCCAACGATCAGGATTCCAACCGTGAGAACGATCTGGGTTCGGAGGATCTTCTACATCTTAGTTTTTGGGACCTCAGCAAGCTCAAGTGAATGCATTGACGAGAGACCAAGCTGAAGATATGCCTGGGGGAGTGATTGCAGGTATTTGTACTATCTTTGACTTTCCTGCACGAGTTTTGTTTGATACTAGAGCATCACACTCCTTTCTATCTTATTTTTTTGTATATGATTGTGGGTTGAGTTCTACCCTGTGTGATGTCGTATCTGTTTCTACTCCTATTGGCGTGAGTTTACTATCCCGTGAAGTGGTTTTGGACTGCGTTATTATATTTGATGAGACTTGATTTCTTTGGAGATGAGATTTTGACTGCATCTTGGATATTGATGTGTTGTCTATTTATAGAGCGACCGTTGATTGTTTACATGGTGTAGTGAGGTTTAGACCTCCATTTGAGGAAACTTGGGATTTCTACGATGCTGATTCGCGATCGAAAATTCCACTAGTGTCAGCCATGGTGATGTTTAGTCTGTTATCGTTAGAGAACTCTGGGTTCATGTTTTATGCCCTAGATGCCTCCCATGAATCGCGGATAGAGTAGAGTGATATCCCGATTGTCCGAGAGTTCCCAGACGTCTTTTCGGATGAGATTCTGGATTCCCTCCGAGTCGAGAGATTGATTTCAGCATTGAGTTTGTGCCAGGGATTGCCCCAATTTCGAGAGCCCCATATCGATTGGCGCCAGCTGAGTTGAAGGAACTTAAGGACCAGTTACGTGACCTTTTAGAGAAGGGATTTATTAGGCCGAGCATATCACCTTGGGGAGATCCGATTCTCTTTGTGAAGAAGAAGGATGGATCTATGAGGATGTGTGTTGAATTTCGACAGCTGAATAAAGAAACGATCAAGAACAAGTACCCGTTGCCGAGAATTGATGATCTGTTCGATCAACTGCAGGATCGGCAGTGTACTCCAAGATTGATCTGCGATCTGGTTATCATCAGTTGCGGATTAGAGACGCGGATGTGGCGAAGACGGCTTTCCGGACTAGATACCGGAATTATGAGTTTCTTGTGATGCCTTTTTTATTGACGAATGCTCTTGTTGTCTTCATGGATTTGATGAATCGCGTCTTTATTGATTATATTGATCGTTTTGTGATTGTCTTCATAGATAATATCATGGTGTACTCGAGGAGCTATAGAGAGCATAAGGAGCACTAGAGACTGGTGTTGCAGAAACTAAGAGACTCACAGCTCTATGCGAAGTTCAGTAAGTGTGAATTTTGGTTGGATAAAGTAATATTTTTGGGTCATGCCATATCTGCACAAGGTATTTGGTGGATCCTAGTAAGGTCGAAGAAGTTCTTAACTAGGAGCGACCTAGGAATGTTTCGGAGATCCGTAGTTTCTTGGGTTTGTCTGGCTATTACAGATGTTTCATTGAGGGTTTTTATTCAATATCCAAGCCGATTACGCAGTTGACCCAGAAGGATAGAAGATTTCTGTGGAAAGACGAGTGTGAGTCGAGTTTCCAATTGCTCAAGGAGAAGTTGACCACTTCGTGTTGGCTTTACCTTCAGGTTCTGGAGGTTTTGTGGTTGTTCTGATGCTTCTCTGAGTGGATTGGGGTGTGTATTGATGCAGAATGGGCGAGATATAGCTTATGCGTCTCGACAGTTGAAACCCTATGAGACGAGATATCCTGTTCATGATCTAGATTTGGCTGTCATCGTTTTTGCCTTGAAGATTTGGCGTCATTACCTGTATGACGAGCAATTTGTGGTGTACACCGACCACAAGAGTTTGAAGTATATCTTCACTCAGTCAAATCTGAATATGAGGCAGCGTCGTTGGATGGAGTTGCTCAGTGATTTTGACTGTGAGATTCAGTATCAGCCTGGGAGAATGAACTTAGTAACAGATGCCTTGAGTAGGAAAGCCCAGCTTGCAATGTTAACATCTTTGTGTATTTCAAAAGTCAACAAGCATTTGGGGACTTCTAGATGGCGTTTTCAGCCAGATGATCAGTACTTTACAGTTTCTTCTTTTCAGGTTGAACCACAGATTGTGGCGGACAGTAAGGCACCACAGAGGACTGACCCATACGTTCATGAGTTGAAGATTAAAGCCCAGAATGGTCAGTCGGGAGATTTACTGTTGCTTTTAATGGATGACTGAGATTTCGTGGTAGATTTTTTGGGCCCATTGCAGTCGTTATAGTGTGCATCCGGGCGAGAAGAAGATGTGTATATCGGGATGGCACCATTCGAGGCTTTGTACGATCGAAAGTGTAGATCACATATTTGTTGGGAAGAAGTTGGTGAGAGACAGCTGTCTATCCCCGAGTTTGTGCAGCATATGAAGGAAAAGGTTGAGCTGATTCAATGCAGGATGAAGGCTGTACAAGATTTTCAAGCTAGCTATGCTAACAAGAGGCATAGGCCTTTGGAATATCATGTTGGCGATCGAGTGTTTCTTAAAGTTTCTCGTTTCAAGAAATTCAGGTTTAAGGGTAAGTTAGCTCCTAGATTCGTTGGCCCGTTCGAGATTGTTGAGAGGATTGGGTCCTTGGCGTATCGATTGTAACTGCCTGCTGAGTTAGCAGCGATGCATGATGTGTTTCATGTATCAATGTTGAGGAAATATGAGCCAGATCCATTACATGTGCTGTCAGGCCCCGTGATAATCAACCAGGATTAAAGCACAATTAAGCACATAATCACGGAAGAATAAAATAGGGCTTAAAAATTTTTCAGACGTTTGCTCCTGAACAATAAAACAGTCATTCAAAATAATACATACTCAAAATAGGATTTACACAAATCCAACCACAAACAGGTAATCAATCAAACTTTAATAACAGACCCCAAAAATACATAGAAACTCAGGGCATTCCCTGGTTCAATACATAATATAAATACACTGGGACTCAACCAAACGGGTATCTACTAGCTGAAGCTCCACTCTGCCCAACCAGATTACCTGTAGCTCCTGCAATGGGCAACACAGACCCAAGAACACAAATGCAGGAAAAGAAATACGAGGTCAAACCTCAATACAAAGAGCACTAATACAACAGAAACTCATAAACATGCAGTAAATCAAAACATGATTGCATGAGGGCTGTCAAAGAATCGATCATCTAGGCCAACAAGTCAGTTGGCAAATCAAAGGCGAGCCTCTATACCACGCACAGCCAATCAGCCGGTGGAAATCATCGGTCCGTGATATTCAGGGCTGGCCACTCAATTACCCATCATAGCTTGGTGGTATTCATACACGACGACTCAGTCGGTCACCACTCCAATGATAGCGTTGGACCTTTCAGGAACGACACATCTATCTGCCGATCACAACGTGGCTCTTAATCAGGTTTCAATCGATCAACAGGCTCAATATGTATGCATGTATGCCAAGAAATTCATATCTGATTTCCACATGAATAATTCACTTAAAAAAGAACATAAATTCAAGCATTGAGCCAAACCTGTTTCACGTAAAACACAGAATACGCATAACACCATTCATGCTCCGAAATACTACATGCTTATGTCAAAGATATAATCAGAAGATAAAATCGTACCTCAGATCTCAGTTTCTACCTCAACAGATCTCACCAGGGCATGGCAACCTCAGCCTAGTCAAATCTGCTTCCTCGCTGGTCTAGACAAACACAGCAGGAACTATCTGGGAGCTCAAATCCAGAAGCTCAAATGAGCTAAAGAACTCTCGGGTCAGCTATCATAGAAATTCATGAACACTAAAATACCTTCGTGCTCCTCCTACGCGTCGACTCAGGTCGCCTAACTGGTATCAATCGAAAGGGCTCAGGGAGACGAGTTCAGCGCCACCCACCTTGCTCCAAACGACGAAAATCGATGGTAAATCGGAGAAATAGTGTTCGATGAACAGTAACTATTGAGGGTTTCACTGTGGAAGACGATAAGAAAAATCGGGTTCGAAATATGCTAAGTGCTAATCATCTCTTGAATTTAAATCTTTGAGTCAAAGCCTACAGTGGAAGAAACGCCGACATAAACAGATCTCTACATCAGATCTTAGCACTAAGGCACAAGTCCTCAAATCTTATCCCAACGTTAATTCAAATCTAAGTTCTCAATGCTAACGCTAAACACAAGCCTAACTAATCAAAACGACGACGTACCAAGGTTCCTGCTCGCACAAGAAAAACGGCATCGCACTGCCTCACGTATGAAACAGATCTCAGCACTCACTGCTGCCCACGCTTAACAAGATCTGAATAATGCTCAAAACAACGGTCAACTCAGCAACGTTGACCAACACGTGGCACCTTCGGTGCCAACTCTCACATCAGTGTTCGCTCGCTACACAGCACCGTTGACGCGCGTTGACATCTGGTCACGCCACTGAATAGATCCCATACACTACCGAGACATCTGAAATTGCGAAACGACGACGCATCACTTCCCGTGCCAGCCTCTACTACTCAGATGTCACTCCCTAACACCTCAACTGAGTATTCAAATCTGAATACTTACTGGAATCAGATCACTATCGAAAGACTCAACGAATGAATTCCAAATTCAACACAGATTTCTCTCGATAGCGCCTAGCGACTCGAATCTGATCTGAATACTTACTGGAATCAGATCACTATCGAAAGACTCAACGAATGAATTCCAAATTCAACACAGATTTCTCTCGATAGCGCCTAGCGACTCGAATCTGAACAACTCTAAACCAAATCTGAAATTCAAAAATCCATTACTCCGTGACTAATCCCAAACAAAACTTGATTACCCAATAAATCACAAATTTTCGAATCTCAATCCTCACATTCTCCCCACCTTAAGAGATTTCTTCCTCGAAATCAAAGACAAACACGGGGCAGAATCAATAAAACGCCAAAATTAACCAACACAACTCCACAGTCAAAGCTCAAACAGATGAGGCCACTCTTATCTCATCTTCTCCTCAACTTCCCAGGTAGCTTCCTCTTGTCCATACTTTGTTAGAGTAGATGCCCAACTAGCCAACTTGTGGCGTGTGGGTTTTATAGGCTCTTGTACAAACAGTCTTTATATATGATATTCGCATTCTTTTATATGGCATTCTTTACTTTCATTATGTGTGTAATGATTTACAATTACGTTGAGTAAAGACCTAGAATGCACTAAAGCGTATGTTAGATGTGATAGTGGGTATGACGGCTATCATGAAACACATCTAATAGTCGCTGTGCATTCTGAACATGTTCCTAGTCGATTGGGCCGTCAAAATGAGGATAAGGCCGCCCGAGTTCGAGACTAGTATCTGCGATGCGAAGTACAATGTTTCATTGGTAGGGAACATTGTGATGTTCTGAGCATGCAGATAGATAGTGACCTGGTTATCTATCGAACTACCCTCGTTCGGACTTTCCAAGTGG
Source organism: Dorcoceras hygrometricum (assembly GCA_001598015.1). Lineage (NCBI taxonomy): Eukaryota > Viridiplantae > Streptophyta > Magnoliopsida > Lamiales > Gesneriaceae > Dorcoceras > Dorcoceras hygrometricum. The sequence continues at coordinate 401,692 of KV015578.1, forward strand.
TTACCATTTGTCGAGTGGATAAGTCCGAGGTCTTGGTTGTACTGATTAGTCCTCACGACTCGAAACGTCATTGAGACTCTACATGATAGGCGTCTCACTTTGACCCGTTTGCCGACTCACTTGGGGTCATTAGGCGTCGGGATTGGGTGAGACCCCGATGCATGTAGGAGTCGATGCATCGTTGTAGAGGATTCACCGCTCGCAGACATGCGTGGATATCCTATGCTATCTGAGGGGATAATAGTGTATAAATCTCTGGCCAGAGTACTAGAAGTGTTTTAGGTAAATGTGTTTACCTAGTTACACTCGTGATGTCACTATTCGATCTCCAAGATGTATACATAGCTATCGGATCTATACCGACTCTCGATTTACCAATGATCGTTGATCTGATCGGGATATATGGATTGAAAGGACCGTACTGTTCGCTAACCACGACCGACTGGTTCTTGCAGGCACTATCAGTGATACCTAGGGGATCATGGGGCGATGTTGCTAGACGCTTTACCATGATCCGTTGGGCAAGTCCGGAATTGTGATTTCGGAGCCGCAATGGTTGTGGGCCCACGGCTAGCTGTATCCCTGAACCATTGAGGGTCACACAAGTACTAGATTCGAGATTCCCACACGGATACTCAGCTCAATGTGTTGAGCACGAGAAGATGATTTCGGGAAGTGCGACTTCCTAAAAGTCAACAGGGGTCAAACCGGGGTTTCCCGCTGTTGAGGGGCAAAACGGTCATTTTGCACTGAGATTCTGAAAAATGGTTTTTCAGATTATATTATTCAGCTTCGGAAACTGAATAGATCGGTCCGATCTGATCGGCGATCGGAGTTACGATGAAGTCGCAGCGATGGATATCGTCATTTGGACCCGGGCCCGTTGGGCCGGTCCAAGTCCATCATTAAGTCTATTTATTTAGACATAATGACTTCATTGAACACACAATATTTTGAATAACCCTAACCCTAAAACTAGCCGCCTCCCTCCTCTCAACTCACGTCGCCGCCGCCGCCGACGACGATCTTCGCCGGAAATTATTCCGGCCTAGTTTTTCGAGGAGTATTCGTTCGTGCTGATCTCGTCAGCGCTTCTAGTGCAGCCTGACGAAGGAGTCTCGATTGTCGTGGACCGGATTGGCGTAAACTACCGCAATCTACCGAGAAGAGCCGGGTTCTTGTAATACCGATTGGAGCCAGGCACAAGTGCCAGCAAGGTAACCGCTTAAACATCCTATGAATGTCGTAGTTTGTTTTGAATTTTTCGTATTGATCATCTCCCGGCTTTAATTCGATTGTTCTTCCATTGCCGTGCCGGGGGGTGGATCCGGATCCCCAACAGTGGTATCAGAGCCAGTGTTTTTCCGGATCTGATCATACGATATTGCCATTATTGTATCTAATCTTGAAATTGCAGATCGGAAAACAAAGAATTTAGAAGATCAAAATCGTCGGCCGCCGCAAGCGGCGACCCATCCACCGCGCGCAATTGTGCGCGCGCGGCTGCGCGTTAATCGCGCCCCATGGCCACGCGATGGCCACAAGCTGGCCAGCCATTCCTGCACATCCCTCGCGCACCGGTTGCACGAGATTGGAGAGGCAGGTGCGCTGCCGTGCGCCACGAGTGGCGCGCGATCGTCGACGCCGCCGCGCACATGGATGCGCGACAGCGGTGAAACGTGCGGCCATGCACCACACATAATGTGACGATTGGCCGTGGGCGTTTGGGCGACGTTTGGGGCGAGGAGGTCGGACGCTGGGCGATGCTGGCCGGACGAAGCACGCGCTTGTGTTGCAACGTTGCGCGCGGTGTTGTGCGTGCGCCGCCGTGCGTTTTTCGTTTGTGGCGGAGGCCGCCGGCCGGGCGCCGCTCCGGCGAGGT